>JBBPFD010000064.1:0-103806 GCA_038363315.1 Mugilogobius chulae
AAAAATCAGATTCTGCTGGAGTCCGGACAGTTTGTGTCAGAGTCACAGCGGCTCTGGATCATATGAAGAGAATATTAAACATCTGCTGCTGTGACAAAGGCAAAGACTGAGGCCAATACAGGTCAGTTTATTCTGTGTTTCTCTTTAACGACTCAAACCAAACATGACTTCGTTTTCTTTTTAAAGACAATGTGTTTGATGTATTTACCTCTTCAGGACAGTCCTGAAGACGGCCGCTGATAGCAGACGAAACATGTCGACAAGGTAAATACATCAAACACATTGTCTTTTAAAAGAAAACAAGTCGTGAAATAATGAAGATCAAAATGAACATTGTTGAGTAATCAAACCAAACAGGTTTCACTGATTATGTGTTGGTACTGATTTAACTTCAGATTTCTCGTGACTTTAATGACTTTTCCGAAACATTTCTCACATTCCACACCTCGTTTAACATACCGATACTATTAATAAATTACCGGCTTTCATGAACTAAATTCAGACATTTCTAGACAAAAAAAAAAAAATGTTGAATTTGAATTAATTATCTCTATTATACTTAAAAACATTAAGCTACTGAGCAGGACTGTGTCAAAGCTAATTATCCAAAAGTTCATTTTTAATCCCATATTTTCTATTTTTCCAAAACGTTTCCAAAACCAGTACAATTCCCAAACTTTTCCAGGTTTCCATCGACCGTACAAACCCTTGATTAATGATTCTGTGAAAACGAGACTCAAACCATGAAATATAAATGTTATTTGGACAAAATATTGTCACAAACTTTATTTTCCATCTGCCGCTGACCAATCACAGCTCTCCGTTCAAACAAACCTCACCTGTCGACCAATCACAGCTCTCCGTTCAAACAAACCTCACCTGTCGACCAATCACAGCTCTCCGTCAAACAAACCTCACCGTCGACCAATCACAGCTCTCCGTTCAAACAAACCTCACCTGTCGACCAATCACACTCTCCGTTCAAACAAACCTCACCTGTCGACCAATCACAGCTCTCCGTTCAAACAAACCTCACCTGTCGACCAATCACAGCTCTCCGTTCAAACAAACCTCACCTGTCGACCAATCACTCTCCATTCAACAAGCCTCGCCTGTCGACCAATCACAGCTCGCCTCAGACAACACACCCGTCGACCAATCACAGCTCTCCGTCCAAACAAGCCTCACCTGTCGACCAATCAGCAGCTTATTTGAGTCGACCAATCAAAGGCTGCTCTTCTGAGCGACCCAAATCACAACGCAGCCCTTCTGAGTCGACCAATCAGAAGCAGCGTGTTAACAAAGCAGAACAATTAAATAAAACAAACGTCTTCATTAAAAAAGCCTTTCTTGGCTCCGCCCCCTGCCGCTGAGTGGCCGGGCTCATAAGTCCATGTTTGGGCGCAGGAGGAAGTCCATGTTCGGGCGGCTCACATGTTGTTGAAGCCCCATCCATGCCTTTCATGTTCCCTGCTGCCCCCTGCTGGAACTGTCGCATCATGGACTGGAGCCCGGCCATCCCGCCTGAGAGAGAGAGAACACGCTTAGAACAGCTTAGAACAGGCTTAGAACACGCTGTAGAACACGCTATAGAACAGCTTAGAACAGGCTTAGAACACGCATAGAACACGCTAAAGACAGGCTAATGAGACACTGCTGTAACTGTCGCATCATGGACTGGAGACCGACCATCCCACTGAGACAAGAGAGAGAACACGCTTAGAACACGCTTAGAACACCGCTTAGAACACGCTTAGAACAGGCTTAAGAGACACTAAAGACACGCTGCTGGAACTGTCGCATCATGGACTGAAGCCCGGCCATCCCACCTGAGAGAGAGAGAAACACGCTTAGAACACGCTTTAGAACACGCTAAAGAACACTTAGAACACGCTTAGAACAGGCTTAGAACACGCTAAAGAGAACTAAGACCACGCTAAAGACAAGCTTAAGACAGGCTAATGAGACACTGCTGGAACTGTCGCATCATGGACTGAAGACCGGCCATCCCACCTGAGAGAGAGAGAACACGCTTAGAACACGCTTAGAACAGGCTTAGAACACAGCTTAGAACAGGCTAAAGAGACACTAAAGACACGTTAAAGACAGACTAAAGAGATACTGCTGGAACGGTTGCATCATGGACTGGAGACTGGCCATCCCACCTGAGAGAGAAAAGAGAAGAGAGAGAACACTAATTTTGATTTGGTTTAGATCAGGGCTATTCAAATGGCGGCCTGGGGGCCAAAAGTGCCCACTACGGAGTATGCTTTGGCCCAGAATGAAAAAGTAGGCCAATGATGAGACAAGGTAAGGTATGGTTTATGCTCTGTTGTTCTTGGTGCACATTTTTTGTGTAAATTGACCTGATTGTTGTAAAAGTCACTAAAGACAGCTGCAGCTCTTTTATTTTGGTTTGAATCAAGTAAATGTGGCTCTTTGCTGCTAAAAGTGTAGACCTTATAGTACTGGTTAAGTTTTGTGTTCTAGTTTTATTCAAAATGTGACCAAAGATTCACCTTTGTGTTGATTTGTAATTATCTCAGTGAAAAACATAGTTTTATTAAAGTTTTACAGTTTTTGTAATCCGACCGCACATTTGCCACTGAATATAAATGAATAGCCCTGGTTTTAGACAACAAACCCAACAGTAACTCCACCTTGGATAGAACACAGAAGGTCAGAGTTCAAACATGTCACTCTCCTGGACGTGTGTCATGTGTGATTAAAACCCCGAGTGAAGCAGAACTACAGCTACTGCTCTGGTGTAGTTTTAGATGAGGTTTGATGATGCTTGGTTCTCGTTTTACATGTAGTTTAAGTGTGTTTCTCACCCATGTGATGCCAGACTTGGGGGTAGTTTTAGGTGTAGTTTTATGTAGTTTAGTTGTAGTTAAGTGTAGTTTTAGTAGTTTTTCTCACCCATGTGATGCAGAACTCTGGTGTAGTTTTGGTGTAGTTTTAAGTGTAGTTTAGGTGTAGTTTAGGTGTAGTTTAGGTGTAGTTTTAGTTGTTTTCTCACCCATGTGATGCAGGACTGGTCTAAAGCTCTGCTTGTGTAGTTTTAGGTGTAGTTTAGGTGTATTTTGGGTGTATTTTTAGTGGTTTTCTCACCCATGTGATGCAGGACTCTGGTGTAGTGCTCTGGTATAGTTTTAGGTGTAGTTTAGGTGTAGTTTAGGTGTAGTTTTAGTTGTGTTTCTCACCATGTGATGCAGGACTCGTGGGTCATCATCTTGGCCATCTGCTGGTTGAGTTTGGCCATTTGAGACGGATTCACGTTCTTGGACATGTCTCCTCCTGAAACACAAACGATAGATTAGATCAGACTACAGACGACTTCTACAGACAGACCTCTGCTGCTCCCTTTTCAGCCCGGCTCAGCCTGCTTCAGCCTGGTTTAACCTCAGTTTCTTACCTTTTAAAAGGCGTCTTCTATATGATTTACTTTACTTTTGTCCTGCTTTAGCCCCCTTTAGCCTGGTTGTGGCCCAGTTTCTTACTCTTAAACAGCCCCTTGATGCCTCAGGTCTTCACTACAGTTTTAGCTCTGGTTAGGGTTAGTCTTAGCCCTCTTTAGCCTGCTTCAGCCCGTTCAGTACCTTTAAAAAGCCCTTTGATGCCGCCCATAGTCTTAGCCCTCTTTAGCCCGCTTCGGCCCGGTTCAGTACCTTTAAAAATCCCTTTAATGCCCGCCCATCCTTCTTCACTACAGTTTTAGCTCTGGTTAGGGGTTAGTTTTAGCCCTCTTTGGCCCAGCTCAGCCTGCTTTAGTACCTTTAAAAAGCCCTTTGATGCCGGCCCATCTTCTTCACCATCTGGGCGAACTTGGTGTACTGTGTGAGCAGCTCTTGGACGTCCCTAGTGGCCACTCCGGAGCCTCGCGCCACTCGCTGGATCCGATTAGGCTGTTTACTGAAGAGTTTGGCTCCATCTTTACTGTCCAGCTCTGGAACGATCAATAACACGCGATCAATCACTGTGATCGGCTCTGAAACCACCAATAACACCTGTCCAGCTCTGGAACCATCAATAACAGATGATCTATCAGTCTGATCGGCTCTGGAACCATCAATAACACCTGTCCAGCTCTGGAACCATCAATAACACATGATCTATCAGTCTGATTGGCTCTGGAACCATCAATAACACATGATCTATCAGTCTGATCGGCTCCTGACTGAAGGTAAGCTCCTGGGTCCAGTTTCCAGTCTTTGGTCTGAACCCAAAGCGTTGAGTTGCACAGAGCAGAGTCACAGAAGTCAGTCGTCTTATTTATTTTCAAAATTCTAACATGTTGCCGGCAGGTTCATTTCCTGTTTAGTTCATTTCTATGAGGTTTTCTCTGCCTCAGCCTAAAATAATAAATACTAATGTTCAGGCAGTGAACAGTGAGTTGTTATTGGTTAAATATTTTACAAATGAGGAGAACATTTCACCAAAGGACCAAAGTGTGTTTATAAAAGATGTGTTGTCTGTCAATGCTAACGCTAAAGTCTGATCCATTAAAAATAAACAGACTCAATTATGCTTTATTACTCAAATGTCATTTATTGTCTTTAAACATCTAACTGTGTCCACTGCAGATTGAAACTAGCTGTGTCGCTCTAATCTGGTGCAGATCATCTTTGTTTTATGAGCATTATGTTTCTGTGCATCGTCCCTTCAAATAAACACTAAACTAGACTAACGGGCTTATCCCACTACATGCAGCTCCGCTCCGTTCCGACTGCCGGATCAACTGCGCAGCTGTTTTAATGAATGAAGACCGTTCCACATCCTCCGTGTGCGCTGCAGGGCTCCGTCTCAGCTCCGTCGCTCCGTCGCCGTACGACCAAAATACGCATCAAGGCTATTTTCTTCTCCGCCCGAGTCCGTCAAAGTCAATCTCCGCCAATCAAAACGCACCAAACAGGAAAAAGAAAGTGAACTATGTCCGGAATTACAAAGTAAAATCACTCCACACGTACTTTGTATTGATCAGATAACGAAAAGTTCGTAGTTTAACATAAAGTTTCTTTGATATTTGGACACAGCAGAATGTTAACTACATAATATGTCAGTGACACATGGACAGGACAACGTTCGTGCTCGTAACAGTTTAAAGGCCTCTTTACCCTCCGCGGAGGAAGAAAACACGTCCAACTGTTGTGATCACGTGAAACACAGGGGTTGTCTGTGCTCCTGATAGAGTTATTTGACCTTCAACGGGGACTTTTATTCCACAAACTCGTGTTTTTGGCGCATGCTCTTCTTGAGCTCCTCGGGGCAACGCAGCCCTGCGGAGCGGACTGGAGCGGAGACAGTGGGCGAGGGGTCTGCGGCAACTTTCGGAGGCGGACCGGGGCGGAGCGGAGCGGAGCGCAGATGCATGTAGTGGGATCCCCCGCGTAAATCCTAGAATATCAGGGAGATTCATTTTAGGACGAGTAGTTTAGGAAAAAACACTTTGGTAAAAGGTTAGGAATAAAAAAACTGTTCAGAACAAAAGTAAAATGTTCTGCAGAAGAAAGAACTCCAGTCTGATCCAGAGAGAACGTTAAAGGTGCACTATGTAACTTTCTGCAGGTGAAAAGTCAACTTCACAATTCAATAGAAATAGAAAAATAAAATCATTCTCTAGAACATTCTTATTAAGAATAAACACGTTTCCAGCCATAATTTGAGAAAATAAAGCTAAAGCTACGGTCACAATGACCCGTACGAATAAAATGTTCGTACGAATCTTACAGGTCGTAGTAAATCTGAGGTTGTACGTGGCTCGTGGAGTGGAAACTGTTTTCCTACAGTCTTCTTACGGCAGACTTTCAGCTCTCACCAACAACTCACCACATTCTTGGGGAAATGAAGCCGTACATCCTTGCGTGTGCCCTAAAGCTTGTTTAATGCGTCTTTGCGGTAATCCTACATCTATTTTGTATCAACACGGGAGCTGCGCGATGTCCCTGCGTCCAACTCAAGCCTTTATCAAGTTGTTTTTAGCTATTAAACCTTTCGTAAACCGTACCAGAATAGCAATAACCTAATTACACACCAGCAAAACACAAATATGCTTGTGAATAGCTATATTCTGTGTAGGCTTTGTCTGAAATCTGTTCTCTCGTTTGTCTCTCTCACTCGAAACACAACAAACTCACAAAGTCAAACCTCCGTAAAAACATCAAAACCGTTTTGTTTCTTACCTGAGTATTGCAGAGGAGACGCCAAAACTTCCAAAGCGAAGACAGATGCTGAAGACTATCCACTGACATCATTGTGTTCATATAAAAAAGTTTGAAGCACTTCCCAAACCATCAGCGAGCAGCAGTTGTCCAAATGTCTACGTCTGTTACAGGTGTCCTCCCCCGTGGTTGTGTCCATCTCCAGGCGATTTGCGTTTTCCCTGCGCGCTCCTGGTCCGGTCTGGCCGTGTTTCAAGCGATATTCCTGCACGCACCGGGTCCGTTCCTCTCCGTGCGCTCCTGGTCCGGTCCGGCCGTGTTTCAAGCGATCTCATCCCTTCACGCTCCGGGTCCGGTCCCCGCGCTCTGGGTCCGGGCCCCCTGCGCGCTCCGTCCCGTCTCCGTGCGCCTTGTCCGGTCCTCTCCATGCGCTCCTTGTCCGTTCCTTTCCGTGTTTAAAGCTAGCTGCCTTTCCGTCGCGTGCTCCAGGCCCGTGGGCTTTCATACAGATCCCTCGTACAGGCTAAACTGCGCCTCAAGAGATGCACAGTCTCCAGAGAGCGTCTCTCTCCACTTTCACTCTCCCGCTCAGGCACATTGTACAGGGTTTAGTCTCTGCGTTCGTAGACTGGTCGTAGAAAATCTTTAACACGACCATAGACCTGTCTACGAACTTACGAACGAGCTGTGAGCGCTGTTTTTTCGTAATAACGCCTCAAGAATGACGTAGGAAATGAGAAAAAAATCGTTCGCAGAGAGGTCGTAGCAGGTCGTACGGGTCATTGTGACCGTAGCTTAAAGGAGCTGCTTTTACAGGGTTAGTGTTAGTGTCCCTACTGTCCATAGTGTGTTATTACAGTATTATTACAGTGTTATTACAGAGTGTATTTACCCTGGTCGTTCATACTGTCCCTGGTGTGTTATTACAGTGTAATTAAAGTGTAATTACCCTGGTCGTTCATACTGTCCATGATGGTCATGAGTTTCTTCAGACGAGCCATCGACTCCTGTTCGTTTCCTTTGGACATAAAGTCTGTGCCGAAGCCTGGGATCATCCCTGGGCACATAAACATGTTTACATACATGTTTACACTTACATGTGTTTATACATGTGTATGATATATGTGTATAAGTGTTTGTACGATGTGTGTGTGTGTGTGTCTGTGCTGAAGCCTGGGATCATGCCTGGAACATACACATGTTTTACATACATGTTACAGTTACACGTGTGTGCGTGTACAACATGTGTGTGTGTTTAGTGTGTGTTTGTACAGTGTGTTTTATACATGTGTGTGTTTATACAATAGGTGTGTGTGTTCAGAGTGTGTGTAGCTCTGACCATGATCTGTCCAAAAGGTCCCATCTTCATGATGTTCTGGAACTGTTCATACATGTCTCTGAGAGTGAACTGACCTGAGACCAGACAACAGAGAGTCAGAACAACAGAGACAGTTAGAACAACAGAGACGCAACAACAGAGAGTCAGAACAACAGACGCAACAACAGAAACGCAACAACAGAGTAAAAACAGACGCAACAACAGAGAGTCAGAACAACAGAGTCAGAACAACAGAGTCAGAACAACAGAGACCAACAACAGAGACGTAACAACAGAGAGTCAGAGGGCTGAGTCTGAGTCCAGAAACAAGTTCCAGTCCAGAGAGTCCAGAGTCGGGCTCCGGGGTCTGAGGTCAGGGGTCATGGCTCAGGGGTCTGAGGTCAGGGGTCAGAGTGGGGTCAGGGGTCAGGGGTCATGTTGTTCTCACCATGTTTGAGTTTGTCGATGAGTTCTTCGTTGTCGTCCAGTTTGAGTTCGTTCACTCTGTCGATGAGACCCTCGATGTCTCCCATCCCTGAAACACACACACACGTTACATGTATGTACAGTCTGAACACGACACACACACCACTACTGTATGAGCACAGAGCCGCCAGAGTCGCCCCGGGCAGGTCACTGTACAACATTAGACGATGATAAAGGTGTTTGATGATAAAGAGTCCTGTTACCAAGCAGTTTTGCTGGATGAAAGGCTGAGTCTTAAACGGCTCAAAGTCGTCGATGTGTTCTCCTGTACCGATGAAGATGATGGGCGAGCGAGTGGCCGCCACACTGGAGAGAGAGAGAGAGAGAGAGAGAGAGAGAGAGAGGAAAGAGAGAGAAGAGAGAGAGAGAGAGAGGAGAGGGAGGGAGGGAGGGAGGGAGGGAGAGAGGGGGGGAGGGAGAGAGAGAGAGAGAGAGAGAGAGGGAAGGAGGGAGGGAGAGAGTGTGTGAGAGAGAGAGAGAGAAGAGAGAGAGAGAGAGAGAGAGAGAGAAGAGAGAGAGAGAGAGAGAGAGAGAAGAGAGAGAGCGGAGGGAGAGAGGGGGGGAGGGAGAGAGAGAGAGAGAGAGAGAGAGAGAGAGAGGAGAGGGGGAGGGAGAAGAGAGAGAAGAGGGAGAGAGGAGGAGGAGAGAGGGGGAGAGAGAGAGGAGAGAGAGAGAGCAAGAGAGAGAGAGAGAGAGAGAGAGAGGGAGAGAGAGGGGGGAGGGAGGGAGGGAGAGAGGGGAGAGAGGGGGAGAGAGGGGGGAGAGGGAGAGAGAGGGAGAGGAGAGAGGGAGGGGAGAGAGAGAGGAGGGGAGAGGAGAGAGAGAAGGGAGGGAGGGAAGAGGGAGAGGAGGGAGTGTGTGAGAGAGAGAGAGGAGAGAGAGAGGGAGAGAGAGAGAGGAGAGAGAGAGAGGGAGGGAGGGGAGAAGAGGGGGTGGGGGGGAGAGCGAGAGGAAAGAGAAGGAGGGAGAGAGAGGAGGGAGGGAGAGGGAGGGGAAGGGAGGGAGAAGGGGGGAGGGAGAGGAGAGAGAGAAAGAGAGGAGAAGGAGGAGGGAGGAGAAGAGAGAGAGAGAGGGAGGGGGGAGAGAGGGAGGGAGGAGAAGAAGAGAGGGGGAGAGAGAGAGAGTTGAGAGAGAGAGGAGAGAGAGAGAGAGAGAGAGATGAGGAGAGGGAGAGAGGGAGAGAGAGAGAGAGAGAGAGTTAGAGAGAGAGAGAGAGAGGAGAGAGAGAGAGAGAGGGGAGAGAGGGAGAGAGAGAGAGAGGAGAGAGTTAGAGAGAGAGAGAGAAGAGGAGAGAGAGAAAAGAGAGGAGGAGAGACGGTTTAGAGAGAGAAGAGAGAGAGAGAGGAGAGAGTTGAGAGAGAAGAGAGGAGGAGAGAGAGAGGGAGAGAGGGAGAGAGAGAGGTTAGAGAGAGAGAGAAAGAGAGTTAGAAGAGAGAGAGAGGGAGAGAGAGAGAGAGAGAGAGAGAATTAAACAAACAGAGGGTTAGTTAGTTCAGTCAAAAGTTCTAATTCCCACATGATTGTAGGTTATGGATTTTTTCATATTATTGTAAATAAACTCTAACTAAGAGCTCCGCCCCCTGTCAGAGCCCCTCCCCCTGTGACACTCACGCCGCTCAGAGCCCCGCCCCCTTGGCGTGTCCGTCCAGTTTGGTGACGATGACCGAGGCCACGTCCACTTTGTCTTTGAAAGCTTTGGCCTGAGCCTCACAGGCCTGACCGATGGAACGTCCATCACGTACACGATGTTGTCCGGTTGCTGCGGAGACACAAACAAACAAACAAACAAACCAACACTTCAGGGATAAACTTCAGCCATAAACAGCAATAAAAAGTACATGTTCTCTGTTGTGTTTTGAACATTAGCTCTTTGAGCTCCAAACCTGTGGATCGTCTCTTCCGTTCAGTTTCAGTGGAGAAGTAGGAAGCTGCACTAAAAGATTCAAATGTTTAATGACACTTTGTCTGTCTCAAGTTCAGAGGTTTTTTAGTCTCAGAGCTGATGCTGACGTACATTTTATTTAAAAGTTCATGTTCAAACACCACAAACTGAACTACTTAAAAAAACAAACTGACGTGATGATCAGAGAAAACGCAGATAGATGCTGTAGTTCTTCTGCCGCGCCATGAGGTGGCGGTGTAGTGCTGGGACTCCAGACGGCCTAACCGTGAACCCAGTCTATAATAACACGAGCATTGACAGGTTTACAAGTTATCAACAAGGACCAGCGCGCAAGAAAAAAGGTAGATCGCTGGAAACAAACACGGAGAACCGATGAGGACCAGCGTGTGGACCAGTGCGCAGGGAAGACACAGATCATCGAGAGCTGGACACAGGGAAGACACAGATCGAGAGCTGGACACAGGGGAAGACACAGATCATCGAGAGCTGGACACAGGGGAAGACACAGATCATCGAGAGCTGGACACAGGGGAAGACACAGATCATCGAGAGCTGGACACAGGGGAGGACACAGATCATCGAGAGCTGGACACAGGGGAAGACACAGATCATCGAGAGCTGGACACAGGGAGGACACAGATCATCGAGAGCTGGACACAGGGGAAGACACAGATCATCGAGAGCTGGACACAGGGGAGGACAGCTCGCTTTTACCGGGCGCAGACACAGCTGTCCTCCGTTCACGGTGGAATAATACTGTTGTGGAGCTTCAAACTTCTTTTTGCTGAACACACAAATTTCAATAGACTCATTGATCAGCACCGGAGGCTTTGGAAGATTAGTTTTGTGTCTCCTCCTCTGTAATACACAGGTAAGAAACACTGGACACTGTTGTGGCTTTACTTTGTGAGACTGAAAGGTGCTTTGGTTTAGGAGACACTTTTGGTGACAGTGCAGTCTTCTTCTGCGGTCTTAAAGTAGCTGCTACAGCGCGTGTATCAGTGATGTAACCGTCTTCATTGACACTGTTTTTCCTGTTCACACTGCGGTGTGTCCACTGAACCTGCCCCTGAAACTACTCTTGAATCGTGTCCAGAGAAACGCTGATTCAATGAACTCGTTGCTCGTTGTCGTGTAAAAGAGAAGTTAATCTGACATAGAAACGTCACAGATTCATGAAAACTCGTTGTCGTGTAAACTGCCCCTGAATCATTTACTGGAGCTCAGATAATGAGCCACAATGATGAAACAGAACAGAAGAGACGATCCACACTTTTGAGGTCGACAGGAAGTGGCCTCGTCTCAGTGTTTGTGTTTTATCTGCTGCTCATGTACAAACTCAGATCAGAACGCTCCTGTGAACAGCAGGATTAGTCTGAAGTACTGCAGTGTAAGTACAGATGTAGTATTTCAGTCCAAACTTACCACGGCGATGTATCAGTAGTATGAGTGTATAGTACTGCAGTAGTAGTAGTACAGTAGTAGTATAGTAAGAGTTACTCACCACGGCGTTGTATCAGTAGTATGAGTGTGTAATACTGCAGTAGTGGTAGTATAGTTGTAGTATGAGACTCACCACAGCGTTGTATCAGTAGTATGAGTGTGTAGTACTACAGTATTAGTATAGTATTAGTATAATTGTAGTATCAGTTCCTCACCACGGCGTTGTATCAGTATTATGAGTGTATTGTACTGCAGTATTAGTATAGTATTAGTATAGTTGTAGTATTAAACTCACCACAGCGTTGGAAACCTGCAGCATCTCCTCGAACAGAGAATCCTCCTGTTTGTGTCGGCCGCTCGTGTCCACGATGATGATCTCAAAGTTTTCACTTTTAAACTTGTCCACACCTTCAGCCGCGATCACCACCGGGTCCATCTCTGTGTAACTATGGAAACCATCAATAAACATGTCATTTATCACATCTGATCAATCACATCTGATCTATCACATCTGATCGATCACCACCAGCTCCATCTCTGACAGTCTTGTTCTTAAAGGGTCTGACTCTCACCTGCCGTAGAAGGGGATCCGGCTTTGGTGGCGTTTTGTTTGAGCTGATCAAACGCTCCTGAAGAGAGAGAAACAAAAACAGAAGAGTGAGAGAAACACAGAAGAGTGAGAGAGAGTGAGAGAGAGAGAGAGAGACTAAAGTCGGGCAGACACTATGTGATGTTTTCAGAGGAGTCTATGCAGCGCTGCTCAGACGGTACAAGTGAATCTCTAGAGTCAAAAGTTACAGCTCATAATTCATGTCCTCCTCACACCACACGATGATCTGTTTGTCACACTGTACGTCAGACTCCTGTATCCACAAGCACAACATAGAAGGTGGAGGAGAAGAATCCAGAAGTGAAGATACCCCGTGTGTAACATGGGCCGTGTGAGAGATCGTGGCTCTGCTTCTACAGCGATGTTCTCACGAGGAGCCACCAGGATTTAAACAAGTGTGATCCTACGATTGTTGATGTGAAGCTGGTCTCAGATCCCTGTACTATGAACGTGGCTGAACTTATCTTGGATAAGTTTCTCTAACCCGGGTTGACTAACCCAGACATGAGCCTCTGGATAAACTGTTCTACCAAACCAGTTCACACCTGGATCTGTTAAATCTGGATTTACTCAATGAAGTCGTGTCACGGAGCAGAGGCGGGGTTAACACAAACTGACCAATCAGAACAACCGAGCTGCGGACTTCAAACGTGAGGAAACGTCAATCATGAAGCGAATATACGAGTATTAAGCTTCAAGTGGAGCTGCGTTTAAAGGGGCTGTGCTGTGTAAGATTGAGAGGAATTTTAATGATCACATATAGTCCACAAACATTTAAATCATATTTATTCTTTACAACATGAATACTTAAGAGAGCACTGTTAACCAATCCACATCAATTGTGATACATTTATATGTATTTGAAATGTTTTATTACGGGCCGGAATGTGGATCATTGACGCTAGATGTCATCATGCTAAATAGGCAAAATGCATGTGAAAGGCTCCCTCTAGTGTTCAAAAGTGGAAATCACTTTGTTTGTTTGTTTTCTTACTAGTGCGCCTTTAAGCGACCAATAACTGAGACAGAAGTTACGCTGCAAAGTTCATTTAAATGTCATGTGGGGATATTACAGTACAAATGTGCAGACATCACAAACAGATGACCACTTATGACCTGTGTCTTTAGTCAAAGTGATGCGTAAAGATCCACAGCCAAATGTGCACAAAGTGCACTGTGCAGTCATTCATTAGCTATTTCTTGAGCGTTTAATAATCATCGCACAGATTCATCAGGATTATTCAGTCTAGTTATAAGATCGCATCGCTTATCTTTATAAGTAGGTCTAGGTTACGTGCGTATTGCATTGATATAAAAGAAGACGCCGTGACTTCGCATTTCCTCATTTCTCCGCTGCCCTCTGTCTCTTCTCTTCTCTCTCTCTTCTCTCCCTCTCTCTCTCTTCTCTTCTCTTCTCTCCACAAACGGCTTAATTCTCGTCTCTGATTGGCCAGCGTCTTGTCTTTTTAACTTATTCAGAACTTATCCTGGTCCGGAGCAGGTTATGAGTTTGCCGCATGTTGCCATAGAGACCTACCCCGATAGGACGTGATCCACTTTCGTAGGACCAGACCAGGTTTAACCCAGAACTGACCTCACTAAACCTTCTTGTTATCTCATGTTCACTACACGACACACGATTGAGCTGAAACTGTCACACAAGTGAAAAATGGTCCCAAAATGGGTCAAAAATCACACAGTGTCTGCCGCCTTTAGAGAAGTGTGTCAGACTCACCGGCTCTGAAAGTGTCGGCACAGATCAGGCAGGTCTTCCAGCCTTTTCTCTGGTAATAGTACGCCAACTGCAACAAACAAACACAGACACGTTAGGAGATTTAAGAGACAACACTGTCAGGCAGGTGTGTGACAGGTGCAGATCAGTATGTGACAGGTGTAAGACAGGTGAGTAAGAGGTGTATAACAGGTGTATACAGGTGTGTGACAGGTGTGTGACAGGTGTAGACAGGTGCAGACAGGTGTAGACAGGTGTATAGTAACAGGTGCGTTACCTTAGAGCAGGTGGTAGTTTTGCCGCTGCCCTGCAGACCCACAAACATGATCACATTGTTCTTTCCTTTGGTTGGAGTCCAGGCTTTGACTCCAGGGTCCACCAGCTGGAAACAGAACAACACGGAACATCAGAACATCAGGACAACAGAGGAGAACATGAGAAGAACATGAGAAGAACAGGCTCAGACCCAGACAGAGTCCAGGGTCCACCAGCTGGAAACAGAACAACACGGAACATCAGAACATCAGGACAACAGAGGAGAACATGAGAAGAACAGGCTCAGACCCAGACAGAGTCCAGGCTTGACTCCAGGGTCCACCAGCTGTAAGGTAGAGAACATTAGAGAAAGAACATGAGAGGAGAACAGACCAGCTGGAAACACAACACAACATGAGAGGAGAACATGAGAAGAACTCATAAGAGCAGGTCGGCTCTTCACAGACCCACAGACCCCCAGACCCACAGACCCAGACTCAGACTCAGACCCAGACCCAGACCCACAGACCCAGACCCCCAGACTCTCAGACTCAGACCCAGACCCAGACTCTCAGACTCAGACCCAGACTAATAAAGTTCAGACCTTGACGAGTTCTTTGAAAACGGCGTGTTGGATCATCCTGCGTTTGTTCAGCCCAGACGCCATCTCCTCCAGGTCTATGGCCGACCTGAGACACACAGGACGGGGAGAGGTCAGGGAGAGGTCACAGACAGGTCACAGACAGGTCACACAGAGGTCACACACAGAGGTACCAGACTGTGATGTTTAACCCTCGGATGTTCCTCTGGGGTCATTTGTTTTTTCTTAGAACTCAGCCATAAAACACTATTAACACTTTGGTTTGTTTCTGACTTCAAACTAACCCACTGTTTTCATTTCTGACACATTTAGTTTTAGAGAAATAACTCATTCTGACCCTTAAACTGCCCTGTAACTAAAACGTCTGAACTCAAACGTGACTATTCCTGGTGCTCTGTAGATTTTAGTGAACATGATCCACTCAAATGGTTCTACTTTTCCTCCGTTTGTCTCCAGCAGTTTCTCCCTCATTTCATGTGATTCTGTCGTCCAGCTTCAGCTTCACAACGTTTATTGAATCTACATCAGAGGAAAGGGTAGGCAGGTTTGTTTAAAGACACAAAACCAGGACAAAACCCAGAGTCCTGTTTCATTTACACAGAACCTGCTGATCCTGCTCATATTTCTATAATCATTTAATAATCATAATAATACCATTTAAAGACTTACTTGACGTTCTCTCGCAGCTGTTTGACCAGTTTGATGTTCACATCGGCCTCGAGCAGAGCCGCACACACCTCCTTCAGCATCGCATTCAACACCTGCACAACAACAATATATTATATACAACAGTACACACAATACACACACAACATAATATAATACAATACACACAACACACACAAACCTTCAGCATTGCATTTAACACCTGAACACACAACATACATTATATACACCAATACACACAACTCACACAAACCTCTTTCAGCACAACACACACACACAACATAATAAATATAATACAACACACACACAATATGGTTTGCATCATCATTTGGAATATCCAGCTCCAGAAACAACTTTTCCATCAGAAAAAAACACACAGATGATTCCTTTAACCAGAGGAACAAACACGTCTGAATGACACTAAAGCCCTTTCACACATTGAACCCGTTAAAGTACCGTGTCTTGTTTGCCGGTATGCCTCACCATTTGCCCCATTCATATATGCAAATCATCCCACAACAATACCGTGTCGACACCATTCACATCTGACTCTGCAACATGGAACGCTTTGGGCATAAACTCGACTATGTAGCACATTTTTCACTTTTAAACTTGTTTGAAAGGCTTTTTTAACATTTAATGTTATTATTATCATTTTGTTTAGATTATTTTGCAAGATGCTTGGCTAAATAATGGCTTATTATTTGTGGGAGAAATGCAGGGATCGTATTTGGTGTGCGAATGCAGCGTACAGAGGCCCGTAGGAGGGCACCGCATAATGTTGCTGGATGGGCAGTCCTGAGACAGTGGAGGAGCGACAGCTCTCACTTTACCTGCCGGGGAGTGCGAGTGACCGTTGGAGTTCGTCCACACACTTGGGCACAGCGAGGATGGACTGTGGACACTGCCCAGGAGCGCGGACATCGAGCAGAACCCATTGGACCTGGATAAACACGCGCTGAACTGTGCCACACCGCGCGCACGGAAGAAGGATACGGCTCCGTATTGTCTGCACCGGGACTCGTGCGCTCGCGAAGAGATACGGTCCCGTGCTGTTTGTAGCGGGACTTGCGTGCACGAAGGGAGGATAGCCTATAGCCGTCTTTACCGGATTGCAGTGCACAAGATGAAGGAAGCCCTGCAAGAAGCCGCACACTGCCGTGGTTGGCGAACCAGGACCGGAGTCTGGTTTTGGGACTAGCTCTTTACGCAGAATGTCAAGACTGCATTTTAGAAAAGAGGCTTCTGGACTTCACTCTGACCACGCATAAATTCGGTGAGTTTGCAAACGTATTTTATAGCTTTCTATTAAAATAAAAAAGTTGTTTCTTTGTGACAAGGTCAGATGATTCAAGAGTAGTGCAGGATATCTCGTATCACTTTTAATCCCTCAGATTTAAGGCTAGTCTGAAGCGCAGTAGGAGCAAAGAGCCTATGTGTTTCTGTCTTGAGTTGTTCTGTTGCCATGGTGATTGCACCGGCAGTCACATTCTGCTTTCACACATGTCAACACGGGACTAGTCCCGCGACTGTTCCAGGTAATGTTACTAGGTATCGACACGGATCAAATGCCAGGACAAAATATACCGTGTCTCCGTTCTGGAGCCTTTCACACTTGACCACATACTAGGAACTTTACCGTGTAAGGGTCTATGTGTGAAAGGGGCTTAATGTAGTGAGTGTATTTTGTTCATGACGACGATGTTTTAACTGGGTTATATTATAATATAATTACAGGTGCAGTACCTCTTCATTGATGATGGTGGCGCTGTTTTAAATAGGTTATATTATAATATAATTACAGGTGCAGTACCTCTTCATTGATGATGGTAGCGCTGTTTTAAATAGGTTATATTATAATATAATTACAGGTGCAGTACCTCTTCATTGATGATGGTGGCGCTGTTTTAAATAGGTTATATTATAATATAATTACAGGTGCAGTACCTCTTCATTGATGATGGTGGCGCTGTTTTAAATAGGTTATATTATAATATAATTACAGTGCAGTACCTCTTCATTGATGATGGTAGCGCTGTTTTAACTGGGTTATATTATAATATAAATACAGGTGCAGTACCTCTTCATTGATGATGGTAGCGCTGTTTTAAACTGGGTTATATTATAATATAATTACAGGTGCAGTACCTCTTCATTGATGATGGTGGCGCTGTTTTAATAGGTTATATTATAATATAATTACAGGTGCAGTACCTCTTCATTGATGATGGTGGCGCTGTTTTAACTGGGTTATATTATAATATAAATACAGGTGCAGTACCTCTTCATTGATGATGGTGGCGTTGCTGAGCGACCTCAGAGCTGAGGTGATCTTTCGTCCTAAATCTGCCAGAACCATGATGACTGTTCTCACACTACCTGAAAGAGAAACAGAGAGAGAAAAGGTCTGAGACACGAGAGACACGTGTGAGAGAGAGAGAGAGAGAGAGAGAGAGAGAGAAGGAGAGCGACAAGAGAGAGAACCATGATGACGGTTCTTCAACAACCTAAAAGGGAAATGTACAAGAGAGAGAAAAGGTCTGATACAACTGAGAGACACAAGAGAGACACGTGTGAGAGAGAGGGAGAGACACAGAAAAGAGACGAGAGAGAGAACCATGATGACTGTTCTCACACTACCTGAGAGAGAAATACATAAGAGAGAGAAAAGGTCTGAGACAACTGAGACATGAGAGACAGAAGAACAGAGGAAAAGAGAGACAGAGAATCTCCACCAGGAGGATAAGAGCAGCTTCCACTCACACTGACCTGCTCTTCAGAGAAAACACGTGAGACGTCTGTGGAGGACAGGCCTCCTGAGGACCTGAGACGAGACCTGAGGACACAGGAGACAGTGGTTTCCAACCTGAGGACGCAGAGACAGCAGAGAGTCCAACCTGAGGACGCAGAGACAGCAGAGGGTCCTCACAGCTTCGTCTGGTCACAGAATCAGATTAGAAAAGTAGTTATGAAAACACAGATATAAAGAATAAAAACTCCACTAGAGCTGAAATAAATGTTTTTAATGATCATTTTGATCCTAAAATTTTGTTTTGGGGGCCGCTGTTTTAAACACCTAAATTTGGGGAGGGTCGAGGGAAAAATGTTAGGAACCACTGCATTAGAACGAGTTAGAACATGGAATAACACGGAATAACACGGAAAACACGGAATAACACGCTAGAACATGTTAGAAGAGAGAGTGGCTGGACACTGTTACATGATGTTTCTGGGCTAATGCTAAGCTAATGTAAGGTACACAGCTTTATGTCTTTATTTGGTTTGGGAATCACAGCTGCAACAAACGATTATTTTGGTAATCGATCAGTTGGGTGATTATTCTTTCGATTAATCTATAAGTTATTCAGAACGTGACGACCAGACAAAGCCTAAATTATCTAGACCATGAGTTCATAACTGTTTCCCAACGGAACAATTATATAAATGTTTTTCTAAAATTAAAGAAAGACAAGCTTCTCATTTGAAAACAGCAAAAATATCTTCTGTACGTGAAATAATTAGATAAATATATAGATTTCATTTGTAGAATCTTCAGAATCTTGTGATTTAAATCAAAATCAAAGTTGAGTTTACAGTAAAAATAAAACTGACTTATTTAAGACTGTGTTTTGTTTCTAGTAAAAGCAGTAAATAAACACATTTTCATGTCATCGCTGCTCGACTGGAGTTAAAACATGTTGAGAATCTATAAAGACCAGTTAACGATTATTAAATTAGTTGGCAATAATTCAATAATCGATTAGTTGTGATTAATCAGCCACAGTGGGAATAATGTAAATAACACAAAGTTATTGGTTTTGTGAGAAAAGTCCAGTTGAGTTTGTAGAACATTTAAAAATAAAACATGAGTAATACGGCCCAGAGAAAGATTTAACTGAAAGAATAATAAACATCTAAAACAGTCACGTATTTACGAAACGAGGAGACCTGCTTCAGATTAAATAAACAGTTAATTATCAACTAATGAAGAACTTTAAACAAAACAAGAAGCTGTCACGTGACTGAGACACAAATAAAAACAAACTCAGACTAAACTGAAATAATAAAGTCTGAGTCACAAACACACGAGAGAAAAGTGAATAATCTGTAAGTATTTGATCATTTACAGTTTAAATCCGTGTTTCGGAACTTCTTTGAGTCAAATATAAACTAACGCAGACATTAGAGTTTCTCAGTTTGAACAACACTGAGTTTGATCTGATTCTAAACGTTTAAATGTTTGTTTGTTGTTGTTTGTTTCGGTCCAACATGTCGGGCCGTTAGCATTAGCATTAGCCTGCGCAGATTTAAGCTTCTGGCGCAGTTTCCCGCTCGTTTTGCGCCGTGTCACTGACGCAGACTTTTACATCTGACGTAAATCTTTGGATAAAACGTTAAACTTGTGAATAAAAGTGTGAATAAAGCGCAGAAACTCACCTTTAAAGCGACAATCTGCTCAAACCGGAGCGAAGCAGCGCAGCGTCATCAAACTGTGGCCCCGGAAGTCCTGCACGCGCGCACCGGAAGCACTCACGCCGCTTCCTGTCTCTCGTGTTTATTTTTTGATTGCCTCGTGTCGTTTCTGCGGAGTGTTTTGATCAGCTCCGACTCTTCTCATTGATCAGTCGTATTGATCCGTCTGGCGGCGCATGCGCAGAGCAGGGGATGGACTTTTCCGAAGCGAAGCGCGAGCTCCTGAAGCTGCTGAAGCGCACGCGCCCCGAGCACGTGGGCAACGTGCTGCAGTGGGTCACGCGCTCAGGTGAGACACGGGCACGCGCGCAGGAACAGAACCAGAACCAAGACTAGAACCAGGATTAAACTAAAACCAGACCAGAACCAGGACCAGACCAGGACCAGACTAAAAACAAACTAGAACCAGACCAGGACCAGAACAAGGACCAGACTGAAACCTGAACCAGGACCAGAACTAGACTAAAACTAGACTAGAACCAGGACCAGACCAGACCAGGACCAGACTTAAACTAGACTAAAACCAGAATCAGACTGAAACCTGAACCAGGACCAGAACTAGACTAAAACTAGACTAGAACCAGGACCAGACCAGACCAGGACCAGACTTAAACTAGACTAAAACCAGAATCAGACTGAAACCTGAACCAGGACCAGAACTAGACTAAAAACAGGACCAGACCAGGACCAGAACCAGACTAAACCAGAACCAGGACCAGACCAGAACCAGACTTAAACTAGACTAAAACCAGAATCAGACTGAAACCTGAACCAGGACCAGAACTAGACTAAAACCAGACTAGAACCAGGACCAGACCAGACCAGGACCAGAACCAGAATCAAGACTAGACTAAAACCAGAACCAGACCAGAACTAGACTAAAAACAGGACCAGACCAGGGCCAGAACGAGGACCAGAACCAGAATCAAGACTAGAACCAGACTAAAACTAGACAAGACCCAGACCAGAACCAGAACCAGACTAAAACCAGAACCAGGACCAGGCTGAAAAGCTGAAAACCTGATTTTAAAGTTGCAAAATGAGGAGTTTGATTTAAAACCTGGTTAATATTTCAATACTTCATCTTGTTCTCTCTCAGACCTGTTCTGTTCTCTCTCGTCTGATTAAACTCGTCTTAAACTCAAACTGTTTCTTTCACTTTGGACACAAACAAAAGTCTGTTTGTCTTTTATGAAGCTGAGACTCAGAGTGAGAACAAGCTCTGCACAACAGAACAACACAAGCTCATTTACGACTAAAGCAAACCGAGTCTGATTTAAAGAGAGTTAGACTTTATATGTTAAGGTTTGTTTGAAATAAACTCAGCTCCAGTGAAAGTGGCAGAAATGTTGAGTGACAGGAGGATTTAAAGTGTTTAGTTTTAACTTTAAAACACTTTCACACTGAGTTTAAGTTCTTTGTTATTATATCAAATGACAAAGAACTTAAACTATCCTAACTAGGCCTGGGCGATACGGCAAAAAATTAACATCACAATTTTCTTGGAGCCAGATCATGATTTCGATTTTATCACGATCTGAAAACTGTTTATTTTCCTTTTGTCTTTGAGATAAACACAAATCAATAGCTAATCCAGCTGTCAAAATATGACCAGTGTTGCAAGATTTTCTGAAGAAAAAAGCAAACTCAGCTCTTCAAGAAAAAGGTAATAAAATACTTGATTAATTAGAACATTGTGTGTTGCTGCAAAACAAGTGTGAGTGTTTTTCTGACATTAATAGAGACATTTAGATATGACAACATGCAAAAAAGTCAAGTTTCCATCACATAAATTGATATATTTAGAAATCGAACCTGAACAATTGTTCATTTTATGAACTAAAAACACAGTCCAAATAAGCAAGAAGCCCAAAGGCGCTATAAAGACTCTGACCTGGCAACTCTGAGACTAAAAGTAATAGGTTGGTCTATGTATTTGAACAGACAGATGCATCAATCAGAGAAAAGGGAAATCACGATTAGAGGTGTGCAATATATCGAATTTTAGATAATATCGTGAATGTTGTTTTCGGCGATCTGCAAAAAATAAATATCGAGTATATCGTTTATCAGGAAAACATGGAATTATATAAAAACACAACTGAAAAGGGGATCCTGCACTTGTAAGTAATGACATTTCAACATTTGTTAACATACTAATACAAACTTACATGAGCTAATGCGCTAAAAAGTGCTTTGAATTAAGTCATTATCATTTTTATACCTGACTGAGGAGAAAACTATTGATTATTGAGTCAGTCTGACAAAAATATGTTTAACCATGTCTTATTTAGTTACTTATTAGTAACTAATGGTAATCCAGAGTGAAATAAATTACAGTGTAAGATTTGTCATAAAAACAAGAAAATGTTTTCCTTTTTTGAAGTTACAAAATGCTCGTCAAACTAGATTTTTTATCCTTGCTTCATTAATCACATTTTAAAAGGGTCAAAATAAAGAACAAAATCACAAACTAAAGACATTTTTGGACACGTCATCAATTTTCCTGTGTAAACCTGAACTAATAAGTAACTAAATAAACATATTTCAACACCTTTTTGTTGGATTGACTTAATATCGTTTGAATATCGTCATCAAGATACGTCAAAAAAAATATCGAGATAATAATCATTTTTGTCAATATCGCACCAGCCCTAATCACGATGTGACGATTTCACCACAAAAGCAGATTGTCACAGAGATGAGCTCATGATTCGATTTTTATCACAACATTGCCCAGACCTAATCCTAACTTAACTTAACTTAAATGAAAAGGCCACTGGGGCAATACCAGGAAGGCTTTATGCAGCAAACAAAAAAAAGAATCCAAAAAGCAGAAAAATGCATCTGAGAGTGATTTATTTACTTCAGCGTGGCAGCCTTACATCCGCCTCTCCACACTGGTAAAAACCGTGTGCCCTACAATGTGTCCTCCTCTCATCAACCCCGTGACCAGTAAACACAACGAGAATGACTTTACTAAACAAGCTAAAGCAAAAGGACAATAAACACTAAAATAACTTTAGCAAAAACATAATGAACTTAAAAATAGCTCCAACATGAGTTTTCTCATATTTAGTGTAAAAACGTTTGTTCTTCTTTAATAATCACAATTATCAATGAACCTGAATTAACCTGATCATGGTGGCATCCCTAACCATGACCTCTGACCTCTGACCTGTGACCTGTGTCTCAGAGGAGGTGGGGTCGTTGCTCAGAGACAACAGAAGTGTGATCCTGGAAAACATCTCCGAGGAGCTGAGGTCTCTGCTGCCTCAGGACGCCATGTTCCCCTCGGAGAGCTTCTGCCGGCGCCAGGTCTGACCCCTGTGTGACCCCTGTGTGACCTCTGTGTGACCCCTGTGTGACCTCTGTCTGACCCCTGACTGTTGCTCTTTTACTCTGTGATGCGTGTCAGAAGAATCCTAAACTTGGATCTAGAATCTAATGCTGTGTTCCCACTAAACGTGAATGACCAGTTTTAATGTTAACTCTGTGTAAAGAGGCGTGGCCGCGCGAAGACGTGTACAGAGGGATTTTGGGTCGACGTCACTCTCCGCCCTACTGCGCTTGCGTCCTGCAGAAAGCGCGCCTCTCCATTTGTTTACATTGGGAAACTTGTTCCAATTAAACAACGAAACGGGACGACAGCTAGCTGCTTTCATCAGGTATGAACCGGTCTGACAGACGTCTGTCCCTGAAGCTTGAGAAAGCGTTTTTCTCGCCGTTTTTCTCACTTACCTTAAAGTAACTTCTAAGGGTCGTAGGATCAAAGTTCATCCATAAATGTTAACTTAGCAGCAGAACTTTTGTTTTCGCAAAGTGATAAACTCTTGACGTTGGCTGACAACGGAGCTTTTTTGACTTGTTTCCACTGTTGTGTGTATGTGCAGAGGCTCTTTCTACAGGCGGGGTGTACGCGCATCGCCCGTGTTGATAAACAAAAAATCCCTCTACAGCGGCGCGAATAACATGAAACTAGTGAATTCAGCGGCGCGTTTATGCGAAATGAGCGATGACGAGTAAATAGACAAAACGGGAGGGGCCAGCGAATGAAGCGAAAACTTCGCCAGAGTTAAAAAATCTGAACTTTTGGCGTCTTTTACCTGCGTCGCCGTCGGCCAATCAGAGACTGAGCTGTGAGGCCATACTGGGCAGGACAGATGTGTGTTCACTCATTCTGTCCAGACAGGTCCTTCTCATGACCAGTAAGCAGTTATATGATAAAAATAAAAGATACAATGAGGTCAGCCCAATGTGGTCCGTCCCGTGTGTGTGCGGTTCATTATGTAATGTGGTCCGTCCCGTGTGCGGTTCATTATGTAATGTGGTCCGTCCCGTGTGCGGTTCATTATGTAATGTGGTCCGTCCCGTGTGTGTGCGGTTCATTATGTAATGTGGTCCGTCCCATGTGTGTGCGGTTCATTATGTAATGTGGTCCGTCCGTGTGCGGTTCATTATGTAATGTGGTCCGTCCCGTGTGTGTGCGGTTCATTATGTAATGTGGTCCGATGTTCTTATTGTGTAAAGACACGGGACAGGCAGCCGTCGGTGTTTAGGGAACGCAGCATAAGACCTGACAATCGAACTAAAGACCCTCTGACCTCTGACCCTGTCTGACCTCTGCTCCTGTCTGACCTCTGACCCTGTGCCTGCAGATGGAGGCGTGCGCGCGCAGGACTGTGCACGTGGACGGCTTCCTGTTTGATGAGAACCTTCTGGACTCAATGTGTGAAGACGGAACCTTCAGCAGAAACTTCTGTCTCCAGTGTGGCTCCAGCAGGACCAGAGAACTGGGTCAGAACTGGGTCTAGACCAGGTCTAAACCAGGTCTAAACCAGGTCTAAACCAGGTCTAAACCAGGACCAGAGAACTGGGTCAGAACTGGGTCTAAACCAGGTCTAAACCAGGTCTAAACCGGATCTAAACCAGATCCCTGTACTACGAAGGTAGATTTGGGGTTTAGTGAGGTCAGTTCTGGGTTAAACCTGGTCTGGTCTGGTCCGGATCACTTCAGGACAGATCTCTATGGCAACATGAGACAAACTCATAACCTGCTCCAGACCAGGATAAGTTCTGAATAAGACACTGGCCAATCAGAGACAAGAATTAAGCCGTTTGTGAAGAGAGAGAGAGCGAGAGAAATGAGGAAATGTGAAAGTTACGGCGTTTTCTTTTATATCAAAGCGATTCTCACGTAGTGTATTTATAAAGAGGAAACATGAGATCTTATCTGTCTCTAACACTGAAGAATCCCGTTTAATCTGTGAGGATTAATAAACTCTTTTATTGTCAGAAATAATGATTGAATGAACTTTACGCTTCACTTTGACTCAGACAAAAGACACTTGTCTAAAGACACAGCTCATTCAGACTAAAGTCGATCTGTTAAATGTATCGTCATGTCTGCACATTTGTGTTTTAGTCTGTTGTATCGATGCAGGACATTTAAATGAACTCTGTAGTGTAACTTCTGTGTCTGTGATTGGTCCAGACTTCTGTGTCTGTGATTGGCTGATTAAGCTCAGACTTCATTTGAAGCTGCAGCGCGTTTCCTTCTTAGATTTTAACACTCGTGTTTCGCTTCATGATTGACGTTTCCTCACGTTTGAAGTCCACAGCTCGGTTGTTCTGATTGGTCAGTTTGCGTTAACCCCGCCTCTGCTCCGTGACACAGCTTCATTGAGAAAATCCAGGGTTAACAGATCCAGTTGTGAACTCGTTTAGTAGAACAGTTTATCCAGAGGCTCATATCTGGGTTAGTCAACCCGGGTTAGAGAAACTTATCCAAGATAAGTTCAGCTACGTTCATAGTACAGGCCTCTGGTATGAACCAGGTCTAAACCAGGACCAGAGAACTGGGTCTAAACCAGGTCTAAACCAGGTCTAAACCAGGTCTAAACCAGGACTAAACCAGGTCTAAACCAGGACTAAACCAGGTCTAAACCAGGACTAAACCAGGTCTAAACCAGGACTAAACCAGGTCTAAACCAGGTCTAAACCAGGTCTAAACCAGGTCTAAACCAGGACTATGTTTCCACAGAGTTCTTGTCTCATTCGTTCTCGGTTCCGGAGCTCAGGTTCTTGTTCTTAAACGTTCTTCCAGATCTGAGCGGTTTGGTTCTGGTGGACGTCGGATCCAGACTCGGAGCAGTTCTGTACGCGGTGAGTACCGGGACCAGGACCAGGACCAGGACCAGGACCAGAGCTGACCCCTGACCTCTGACCCTCACACGTTCTCTCTCTTCAGGGTCACATCTTCAGCTCGGCCCAGAGTCTCATCGGAGTCGAACTGAACCAGGACTTTGTGAAGCTCCAGAACCAGATTGTCCACAAGTACGGCTTTGAAGACCGAGTCCAGGTCTGGGACTGGACCAGGACTAGAGCAGGACTAGAGCAAGACTTAAACTGGACTAAAGCAGGACTTAAACTGGACTAGAGCAGGACTTAACCCTCGTGCACCCCTTTAAAATAATCACACCTGTGGTCCTAGAGTGCAAAAATGCACTCTCATTTTTAACACCCATTATTTTTATATAAAACAATTTTTCTCCAACTTTTTTCACATCATTCTCTTCGTCTACTTCTCCTCTAAACATAGATATTAAATATTATAAAAATTATTACAATTTTAACCCCTTAAATGCTGTTTGTATATGAGAAAGTAGCATATTTTTGATGCTGAAAAAGTGAAAAAAGTAGATTTTTTCAAAATCCTTCAATATTTTTTCTTTCATGGTGTGGGATTTATAGACCCTGGTGGTGGCCTAAAACAGTCCCAAAACTGATTTGATCACTTTTATAGTTTTTGCGTAATTTCAATTTTTAAGAAAAAATCACACCTGTGATCCTAGAGTGCAAAAATGCACTCTCATATTTAACACCCATTATTTTTATGTAAATCAAACTTTTTTCCAACTTTTTTCACATCATTCTCCTCGTCTACTTCTCCTCTAAACATAGATAATACATTTTATAAAAATTATTTCAATTTTAACCCCTTAAATGCTGTTTGTATGTGAGAAAGTAGCATATTTTTGATGTTGAAAAGTGAAAAAAGTGGATTTTTTCAAAATACTTCAGAATTTTTTTCTTTCTTGGTGTGGGATTTATAGACCCTGGTGGTGGCCTAAAATAGTGTGAAAACTGATTTGATCACTTTTATAGTTTTGGCACAAAGTCCATTTTAAGAGCTAAAAACACCATTGGCCCAGCTTTAACCCGCCTATGACAAAGCAGTAACCACTACCAATACCCTTTAACTTCTTACACATAGTAAACTTTTCTCAAACTATTTTTCACATCAATCTCTTCATCTACTCCTGCTCTAAACATAAATACTAAATATTGTATAATTATTGGAATTTTAACCCCATAAAAGCCTTGTAAGTGAAAAAGTATATACATATGTTTTTGATTGAAAAACATAAAAAATGTGGTATTTTTGCATTATACTTCAATACATTTTACTTTTTAGTGTGGGGTTTATAGAGGCTGGGGGTGTGCTAAATAGTGCCAAAACTGACTTGGTCACTTTTTTAGTTTTTACATAAAGTCCATTTTTTAGACATAAAAACACCCTTGGTCCACCTCTGGCAAAGTAATAACATCTAACAATATCCCATTATTTTTTACATTTTGTAAACTTTTCTTCAACTTTTTTCACATCAATCTCTTCATCTACCCGTGCTCTATTCATACATATTCACTTTTATTTCATATTTTGACTTTTTAACCTGCCTAAGCCCAGCTCAACATGTGGAGATGGTTCCTATAAGAGCTGTACTGCAGCAGCTCACAGCTCCTGACCGACGCCCCAGTGGTTCTGAAGAATGGCTCAAATACACACAATGATTAGGATCAATACATTTGACCTCTACATTTATTCTGAAACACTTTTCTACTCTATGTCTACTCATTTCGAGAGTCAAAAAGAAAACTATGAGCCAAATGGCAAAAACGTTCCGATGAAGTTTACGTTCAAATGCACCTGTGTAAACAAAACTGTACTTTGTTTTTTGTTTGGGTTTATCTGCTGGACAAGTGTTTGATGGCTCTAATTCTGACTCTGTTTGAAGGGGAAAAGTGAAAAAGTGTGTTTGTGTGTCTGGATAAGTCAAAATAAGGCTCTACGGGAGAATAAAAGAGGAATACATTTGAGGGTGTAATTTCGACTGGATTTGATTGTGATGGATTTTCACACTTTAGACTTGCACTTGCATTCTGGCTCTCTCACACCTACATATAGTGGCCCCATCTAAAAATTTTTACCCAGGTACAAGCAGACAACCCTTAGGCATCCCCCCAAAACAAAAAAATATTTTAGGTGAAAAAAAAATTGAGCAGAAGTGGGAAAGACATTTGTAAGTTCAAATGCACAAATGCATGTTTGTGTTGCATTCAAGGAAAAAAAGAAAATGCAACTAAAAATTAAAATGCTTAAAAAATCTTAAAAATTTAACCCCTTTTCATCAGTGAGAAACAAAAAAAATATTTCTAAAATCACATTTTAAAACAAATCTGTAGTGTTAAAAAAGTGTGTTTATAATGGAAGTCAATGGGACAAAAATGCACTCTAGGACCACGGGTGTGAGTATTTGAATTATAGGCTTAAAAAATTACTTGACACAAAAAATAACCACAGAATCTGAAAGAGCGTCAAAAAACACACAACCTGGCCAAGTTTCATGAGATTTGGTGCACCACAGCCAAAGTTATTGAAAAAAGAAAAGTTGCGATGGACAAAAATGCACCCGGGGTGTAGGAGGGTTAAACTGGACTAGAGCAGGACTTAAACTGGACTAGAGCAGGACTTAAACTGGACTAACTCAGGTCTAAACTCAGGACTCTGTCAGGTCTAAACCCGGTCTAAACCTGGTCTCTCCTGGTCTCTAGTCTAAACCCGGTCTCTCCTGGTCTAAACCTGGTCTCTCCTGGTCTAAACCCGGTCTGGTCTGGTCTTTGCAGGTGGTTCACGCAGACGTTTGTTCTCAGGAGGTTTTGGTCCAAAAAGCCGATGTTCTCGTCTTAAACAACGTCTTTGAGTTTTCCTGGAGCCAGAAGAACAAATCAGGTCAGACCCAGACCCGGACCCGGACTTAAACCAGACCCGGACTAAAACCAGACCCAGACCTGGACCCGGACTAAAACCAGACCCGGACTTAAACCAGACCCGGACCCGGACTAAAACCAGACTAAAACCAGACCCAGACCTGGACTAAAACCAGACCCGGACCTGGACCCGGACCCAAACCAGACTAAAACCAGACCCAGACTAAAACCAGACCCAGACTAAAACCAGACCCGGACCCGGACTAAAACCAGACCTGGACCCGGACTAAAACCAGACCCAGACCCAGACTAAAACCAGACCCAGACCTGGACTAAAACCAGACTACAACCAGACTAAAATCTTGTTTTAGATGTTGGAGGTTTTTTGGTTCTGTTGTTTCAGGAGGTTCTTAGTTCCTCTCAGACGTTCTCTCTCTTTGGTTCTCTTGTTTCAGGTGTTGGAGGTTCTTAGTTCTGGTTCTCTTGTTTCAGATGTTGGAGGTTCTTAGTTCTCTCTTTGGTTCTCTCGTTTCAGGTGTTGGAGGTTCTTAGTTCTGGTTCTCTTGTTTCAGATGTTGGAGGTTCTTAGTTCTCTCTCTTTGGTTCTCTCGTTTCAGGTGTTGGAGGTTCTTAGTTCTGGTTCTCTTGTTTCAGATGTTGGAGGTTCTTAGTTCTCTCTCTTTGGTTCTCTCGTTTCAGGTGTTGGAGGTTCTTAGTTCTGGTTCTCTTGTTTCAGGTGTTGGAGGTTCTTAGTTCTGGTTCTCTTGTTTCAGATGTTGGAGGTTCTTAGTTCTCTCTCTTTGGTTCTCTCGTTTCAGATGTTGGAGGTTCTTAGTTCTGGTTCTCTTGTTTCAGATGCTGGAGGTTCTTAGTTCTGGTTCTCTTGTTTCAGATGCTGGAGGTTCTTAGTTCTGGTTCTCTTGTTTCAGATGTTGGAGGTTCTTAGTTCTGGTTCTCTTGTTTCAGATGCTGGAAGTTCCTGGTGCAGAAGTTCCGTAGAAAAGGTTCCCTGTTGGTCTCAGTTCCAGGTTTGGACCAAAGCTTCAGACAGATCCAGGTTCGTTCACGTTTAAACTCTTTTTATTCTTTAAAAGTCTCATTTGTGATTCATGTTTTGTTTCTTCTGTTTCTCTTCTCTGATTGGCTCTCGCTCAGGAGACGCTGCCGTCTGATTGGCTGGAGGAACTTCCTGTGAACTACGACCTTTTCCTGACGAGCGACACCGACCAGAACGAAGCTTTTCGACAGATTCACCTTTACAGAGTCATGTGACCTGGGCCAATCACAGCGCAGACTCAGGACTACGTTTCCCATGATCCTCGGCTGCTCTGAGCGCAGAAACCCAAAGGCATGCTGGGAAATGTAGTGCCCAGGTGTGATCTGACAGCTGATTGGACCAGAGCTACTTTCATAAGATCGTCTCACAGAGGTTTGACATTTGCTGTTCCAGATGGAGACTTATGGAAACTTTGTTCTTTTAGATGTAATGTTCCACAGTGAGGCTTTAAACATCGATGAAGAATGTTCCAGATTCATGTTTTAAAGCTGCAGGAGCCGATTTTCACTTTGCAAACACAATCAAAATTGACACTTCCTCTTATAAATCCTATCCACGTTTTCATTTTTAATTGTAATTATGACTTACTAATGTCTTTTTACAAACCACAAAGTGAAACTAGAGAGGACCACCCGAGCTCAGCCTATCAGAGAGCAGCATTCAGCTCCAGAACTAAAACTCTTCATTATTCAGGTCAGACATATTATGTTTAAGATACCATGGTACATTAAGTGGCGCTATGTTGCGCTTAAAACATTATTGGTGGCCCGCCAATAACTTTGAAGAAATTAAAGGAGCCTAGGGGATTTTGTCACTGTGCTTTAACAAATCATAACTGTTACACTTCCATGTAACAAACACGGCACAAGACGCCGGAGAGACTGCTAGCTGGTTGGATTGGGGGTTGAATGGGTAGTGTGATGGTCTTCAATTCAAAGATCTTAGGTTCGAATCCCGCACCCCTCAAATTAAATGAGCTAGTTTCCACAGTAGTTTTACTGTTTCCAAATTGGTCTTATCGTTCATATTTTTAATCCTAACCTTTACCCAAACCTTTTTCCTAAACTTACCCGTTCTACTAAACTTATCACCTTCCCTCCGTCCCAATTAGCATTTACTACCGCCCCAAGGCCTGTTAATACAAATGTAAATAAAAACTTTATTGTTAGTTCATCACATTCATGTCTCATCAAAGTTATTGGTTGTCATAAAAACTAGACTTGATCCAGCAAAAGGGAAAAAGTCTTGTCTGGCTGCAGTTTAAGCATCTCAAAATGAGGTTTGTTTTGCTTTACTTCCGGTGCTCACGGTGGAGGAACCTCCTCGTGGAGGTCTGCAGCCAGACACTCGTGGATTTTTCTGATAAGACAGTTGTAATAAGCTCTAAGCTCGTACCTGACAGTTTCAGTGGCGGCAGGACTTCCGTCTGATGTTGTGATGTGTTTCTTAAAGGACATTCCCAGGTCAGACTGGCCACGTCTGCCCTCTGGTGGTCTCTGGAGAAGTGAATCCCATGTTAAGTTGAAAGCTCCTTTGTCTCTGTTGATGGTCCGTGTGCTCCGCTTCCTGATCTTAGCCTATCAGGTATGAGCTTAGAGCTTAATACAACGGTCTTATCAGAGACAAACCAAATCAAAGTTAGAAAGAATGAATTTACCAAGCATAACAAAGTTAGTTTTTCTTTAATAAGAGAAATGACTTTTGAAAGAATCAGAATCACTTGTGTTGAATTATTCAAGTTTTGTTGTAAAATGAATAAAAAATTAACTTTTATAAAACAGAAGAACAATTTTCTTTGTGACGAGCTGCAGGAGGAGTTTTATTTTATCCAAATGTTTGTTTTGCTGATCATTATAAATGTGTTAGACAGTGGGCGTGGCCTGTGTGAGTGGGCGTGACCTGGATGCTAATAACCAATCGGAAGCGCTGGTGTTGAACATGGCTTTTATTATTTACAGAAAAGTGACATAAAAAACACAGTTCATTTGATAAAACGAGTAGAAACTTTTTAAAAAATCTTATAAATGATTCTTTACAGAGTCACATGGTCGTGTCCAGAAGGTCAGAGGTCACAGAGGTCAAAGGTCACTTCACAACAAACAGCTGGAGTGTTGTTTGGAGTTTGAAATAGGGATTGGACTTTTCCTCAAACAAAAACACTTTTCCTGTAACAGTTTAAAAAGTAAATCAAATAAATAAAAGGTAAAAAACAATTCATAAAAAAATGGAAAATTACAAATCTAAAAAAGTCTAAAACGACGACATTCTTCTACATTCCACGTTTGATCCTTTCAAAATAAAGTTTGTGTTTGAGGAAAAAGACTTTTACTTTGACACACTGTGGAGCTTCCTGCCACGGCGGCGACGAAGGGCGTTTTACCAAAATAAAAGCTCTGATTTGTATAAAAAGTGTCAGCAGGAAGCGCAGGACCTTTCACAATAAAAGGGGCGGAGCCAAGCATCACCTGACCTCCACAGCCAATGAGCTCTGCGACGGCGACGAGGAGGAGGGGCTTAAGGCGGCGTCGGACGAAGACGAGGCCGAGGCCGTGTTTGAGACTGAAACGAAAGAGAAAACAGAATTACAACGGAATCAGAGAGAAAAACAACTCTGACACACAAACGATTCAAAACCCGGAACCCTGAACCAGGCCTAATCAACTTCACGAAGCTGTGTTTGAGACTGAAATGGAAAGAAACAACAAAGTTAAAGGGACTATACTCGATTTTTACACAACAAAATAACTTAAAAATAATTCCCCCCAGCACTGATCTCTTGTTAATGTATCTATTCAGGTGGAAATGAGTCCACAATGTCCCGTCTGTGTCTAATAATGTCCAACAACAAAGTGTCCAACTTTGTATGTTTTTGTTTTTAGTATGGAGCTCAACAGTGACCGCCCAAGTGACGTGGGCCGGACCACTGATGCTTGGACCTCCGCCCCACCTTCCTCTCCAGGATTGGCCTGTCCTGGTCCTGCTAGACGAGTCGTTTCCCTCTGCTTATGGACTCTGGCTCCACAAACATAAACTCTATAACTTTAGCCTTAGTTACATCTACAGCCTGTCCGTCCATGGGAGTGGAACCCTTCTTCACTGTGGTTCTCCTCCAGGTTTCTCTTTTTCCCTTAGGGTTTTTTTGAGTTTTTCCTTGCCGAGAAGGAGGGTCTAAGGACAGAAGGAGGGTCTAAGGACAGAAGGAGGGTCTAAGGACAGAAGGAGGGTCTAAGGACAGAAGGAGGGTCTAAGGACAGAAGGAGGGTCTAAGGACAGAAGGAGGGTCTAAGGACAGAAGGAGGGTCTAAGGACAGAAGGAGGGTCTAAGGACAGAAGGAGAGACTAAGGACAGAAGGAGAGTCTAAGGACAGAAGGAGGGACTAAGGACAGAAGGAGAGTCTAAGGACAGAAGGAGGGTCTAAGGACAGGGGATGTTCTGGACAATCATTCATCTGCTCTACTAATAATCTGCTTGATCAAATGTTTCATTGAATGTGTATTGTTTTATTGAATATGTATTGTTTTATTTTGATTTCCTATTATTCATATTTGCTAAAATTAATAATCTTGGGAAGTCCTCAGAGACGACTGTTGTTGTGATTTTGGGCTATACAAAAATAAATTGATTGATTGATTGACTTCCTGGTTCCAAAATCCCCGTGTTAAATTGCCATATGGGATTCGATAAAAAATTATATTCACAGTTTGGAAACGTCCTTGGGGCTAAGCAGCTATGTGGTGAGTCAGGAGCATAAGACCTACATTTTTGTTTAAAAAACGTTTTTTCAGCTTTGTAAACTACGAAATTATTACGACATTTTGCTGAATTTTAAGTTATAGTTGTGCTTTTTAGACTGAAAACAACCGCGCTGTGGATCTGAGTTAGCACAGAGCTGGTTAGCCCGCGGTATGTCTTTAAACTCTTATAATATGAATTTTTCGAAAAGCCTATGGCACTATAACATGGGGCAAAACTCTTCCGGAATCAGGGCCCGGAAGAGTTTTGCCCCATGTTATAGGGCCTTCCCCTGTTGAGCTCCATTGTGGCTAACTGTTGTTAGTATACCGACTCACCTCGCTGCTAACAGCTGTGAAAAAACATTAAAACTCATCATGATGAACAATTCTGAGGCCCGGAAATTGTTAGCTTAGTGAGCAAATCATGTAGCCTGAAGTTAAAGAGTTAAAATTAATTACTTCTGTTTGTTTACGTTTTAAGAATGCAAAAATCAGGTACAGTCCCTTTAAAAAACAATTCACCACCAAACAAACCCTAAACCCTGAACCAGGCCTATTCAACTTAACGAAGCTGTGTTTCAGACTGAAACTGAAGAAAGAGTAAGTTACAACAGAATCAGACACAAAACAACTCACCACCTACCAAACCCTGAACCCTGAACCAGGCCTATTCAACTCAAGGCCCTGGGGCTAAAATGACCGTCCAAAGATTTGATCTGGCCTCAACCCATTTTCCCACTGTTACAAAACACTGTAATCCAAGGCCTTTTAAAATGAGAACATTTAGATTATTTTGAGGTAAAACAACAAACTAGTTTCTACAAGTCTGGACAAAGAATAAAACACGCAGGAGTTTTTTTCAAATGTGGTATTTCTAGTTAGACCCCAAACAGACTTGAATAAATGTTTTTGTTGCAGTACAAATAATAAAACTATATCTTTTGACTTTGAGTGGACCGTTTTTTGGGTTTGGGAGTTGTCTGGTCTTAACTTTGTATTTCTACTGAACTGTGCAGTCAACATTTCACCTTTACAAACAGTGTGACTTTAAAAGAGAAAAACAGCTGAAAATGGCTTTGTTTAAAGCTTGGATGATTATTGAGCGATTGTTGGACGATTATTGGATAATTATTGGGCGATTATAGGTGTATTTGTTGGACGATTATTGAGTGATTATTGGGCAATTGTTGGGTATTTGTTGGACGATTATTGAGCGATTGTAGGACGATTATTGGGCTTTTAATGGACGATTATTGGGCTTTTGTTGGACGATTATTGGGCGATTATAGGTGTAATTGTTGGGCGATTATAGGTGTATTTGTTGGGAGATTTTCGGGCGATTGTTGGACGATTACTGGGCGATTGTTGGGCGATAATTGGACGATTATTGTGTGATTATTGGGTATTTGTTGGACGATTATTGGACGATTGTTGGACGATTATTTGGCTTTTGTTGGACGATTATAGGTGTACTTGTTGGCCGATTATTGGGCGATTGTTGGACGATTATTGAGCGATTGTTGGACGATTATTGAGCGATTGTTGGACGATTATTGAGCGATTGTTGGACGATTATTGGGCGATTGTTGGACAATTATAGGTGTACTTGTTGGACGATTATTGGGCGATTGTTGGACGATTATTGGGTGGATTAGTGCAGTAAACGTGGCCCATGCGAAGCTGATGTGACGATTATTTTCAGAATAAAATATCAGTGATTATCTGATTAACGTGTTGCAGCTCTACAGTCATTCTGAACCAATCGCAGCGCAGCACTGTGGTGTGGGCGGAGTTTGTGATTCGACCGTTTTCTCCTTCACTTTTCTGTTTGAGTGAGATTTTAAATAAAGTTTACAATGTGTGTAAGTGTTTGTTGAATGTCTGACCCTCTCTCTCCTGTACAGTGTGTATTTGAGTGAGTTTGTTGAATGTCTGACCCTCTCTCTCCTGTACAGTGTGTATTAGAGTGAGTTTGTTGAATGTCTGACCCTCTCTCTCCTGTACAGTGTGTATTTGAGTGAGTTTGCTGAATGTCTGACCCTCTCTCTCCTGTACAGTGTGTATTAGAGTGAGTTTGTTGAATGTCTGACCCTCTCTCTCCTGTACAGTGTGTATTAGAGTGAGTTTGTTGAATGTCTGACCCTCTCTCTCCTGTACAGTGTGTATTAGAGTGAGTTTGTTGAATGTCTGACCCTCTCTCTCCTGTACAGTGTGTATTAGAGTGAGTTTGTTGAATGTCTGACCCTCTCTCTCCTGTATGTGTGTATTAGAGTGAGTTTGTTGAATGTCTGACCCTCTCTCTCCTGTACAGTGTGTATTAGAGTGAGTTTGCTGAATGTCTGACCCTCTCTCTCCTGTACAGTGTGTATTAGAGTGAGTTTGTGAATGTCTGACCCTCTCTCTCCTGTACAGTGTGTATTAGAGTGAGTTTGCTGAATGTCTGACCCTCTCTCTCCTGTTACAGTGTGTATTAGAGTGAGTTTGCTGAATGTCTGACCCTCTCTCTCCCTGTACAGTGTGTATTAGAGTGAGTTTGCTGAATGTCTGACCCTCTCTCTCCTGTACAGTGTGTATTGAGTGAGTTTGTTGAATGTCTGACCCTCTCTCTCCTGTACAGTGTGTATTAGAGTGAGTTTGCTGAATGTCTGACCCTCTCTCTCCTGTACAGTGTGTATTAGAGTGAGTTTGTTGAATGTCTGACCCTCTCTCTCCTGTATGTGTGTATTAGAGTGAGTTTGTTGAATGTCTGACCTCTCTCTCCTACAGTGTGTATTTGAGTGAGTTTGTTGAATGTCTGACCCTCTCTCTCCTGTCAGTGTGTATTTGAGTGAGTTTGTTGAATGTCTGACCCTCTCTCTCCTGTATTGTGTATTAGAGTGAGTTGTTGAATGTCTGACCCTCTCTCTCTGTACAGTGTGTATTAGAGTGAGTTTGGTTGAATGTCTGACCCTCTCTCTCCTGTACAGTGTGTATTTGAGTGAGTTTGCTGAATGTCTGACCCTCTCTCTCCTGTACAGTGTGTATTAGAGTGAGTTTGTTGATGTCTGACCTCTCTCTCCTGTATGTGTGTATTAGATGAGTTTGCTGAATGTCTGACCCTCTCTCTCCTGTACAGTGTGTATTTGAGTGAGTTTGTTGAATGTCTGACCCTCTCTCTCCTGTACAGTGTGTATTAGAGTGAGTTTGCTGAATGTCTGACCCTCTCTCTCCTGTACAGTGTGTATTAGAGTGAGTTTGCTGAATGTCTGACCCTCTCTCTCTGTACAGTGTGTATTAGAGTGAGTTTGCTGAATGTCTGACCCTCTCTCTCCTGTACAGTGTGTATTAGAGTGAGTTTGCTGAATGTCTGACCCTCTCGCTCCTTCTTCTTAGAGGCCGTTTCCGTCTCCCGGTCGATCGAAGCCACCTCAGATTTCAGGCTCAGGTAATATTTCCTGATTTCCTGAAGTTTGTCCTGAAGAAAGAGATTCTGTCTGAAGGAGCCATCTTCTCCAGGTCGTCTGTGGGAGAGAGAGGTCAGAGGTCACACACACAGGTCAGAGGTCACACAGGGGTCACACAGACACTCACCGATGTGCAGGGTCCACTTGTGCCCTCTGCTGGTGGGAGAAGGACAGTGTTTGTGAGGCTTCAGGGAGACTCTGCTCTGGTCCTCCGAGTCCGAGCTGTGACCTGTGAGCGATCAATACAACTGATTAATACATGTGATCAGTACATGTGATCAGGTGACACTGTGTGGTCTTTTTACTAATACAGGGCTGTTCAATTATACTTTCTAGTGGCCAGATTGTCCGGAGAACTGTGGTCTTAGGGCCGGATTTCGTTTGTTAGAAACTTCTACCAAGACCACTGCTAGTTTAGTTAGTTTAGTTTTGGATTACATCAGACTAAGACTAGACCACAAAATCTGAATCAAGACTTATCCATTTAAAGAGTGAACAGAATCTGGATCAAATGAACAACAAAACCATCAGCCTATCAAGCAACGGCTGCCCTGGTCTGGGTTTGGACCAGGTCTGAACAATATTGTGATAAAGATGGAATCATGAGCTCGTCTCTGGGACAATCTGCTTTTTTGGATGAAATCGTTGCATCGTGATTTCCCATCTGTTTGTTCAAATACAGATCCTTTTTTCCAACCTGCAGAGCTCCCGCAGCTGACGTCACGCTATCCCAGCATGCACGGCGTATTCTCGGGCCGGCAGGGACGATACCGTTAGAATTCAACGGCGGTGGACGGGATTATCAAACGTTACCAGAGTTTTACAGAATATGGATTATTTTTGCACACTGGAACTTATAATTGATCAAAAACAGAAGAAAACCAGGACATTTCCGCTACTGACAGACAGCATTTTGACAAAAAAAAGTGGATTTGTGCAGCTAAAAGTCACTGCAGTTACATGAAAAATGGGGAAAATCAGACTAGGCTAGAAAACCGGACTATACTTGGTTTTCCCCTCAAACCGGTCGAACCAGTTTTGCTCCTGTTTACATGTGAGAGAGTAAACCCATTACCCTGGAGAGACTGGTCCTGCTGAGTCAGATTCACTACTGCAGGATTGAGGGTATAATTTGTTGAACTACTTTAACATTGTTAATGCTGTTTATTTTTATTAACTGTTTGTAATACTGTTTGTTAAATGACACAGTTTTTTCTGGAACATGTAGAACTGTTTTAAACATGTAGAACAGTGTTAAACATGGAGGTAAATGTGAGATTGTGTGAGCCACTTTGTGCAAGACACTTTATAGTTCTAAAATTCTTAATTTATTGTTGGAATGTGCAGTAGACAGGGGTTGTGAGCTGCTCAGTTTACATTTGTCCAGCTGCAGACCGATTGTCTGTTTACATGAGTCTAAATCAGACTACAATCGGTCGGGACCACGTGCGCAAACTGGTTTTCCGAAAACCGGTTTACAGCTCCTCAATAGGTCTGCTGGGTTTACATTAGCTTAAGAAAACTGGTTTTAAATCAGACTAGGCTAGTTATCCAGTTTTCCTGGCTCCATGTAAACGCCCTGAGTGAGTCCAGCTTGTTCATTAAGCTACAGATGTATTGATTAGTATTTTAATCTGGTTAATAATTGAACTAACGTCTTAAAACAATTCAAAATCTTTGTTCCAGTTGTTCTGGCGATCTCATTGAGCTTCTGTCACTAAAGCTTCTTTATACAGAGCACATGTTTCACTTTATGGTCCTAGATCAGATGTTTAAATGGTTTGTTTGAGTAAACGTTTTATGTCCAGGGCTTTAGAGTCAAATAGATTTCACACAAACATCATCAGAGAAGCAGGACTGAACCAGGACTGAACCAGGACTGAACCAGGACTGAACCAGGACTGAAGCAGGACTGAACCAGGACTGAAGCAGGACTGAACCAGGACTGAACCAGGACTGAACATCATCAGAGAAGAGTTTTAATGATATAGAAGGTTTAAAGTGAATCAGATGAACAGAATGACAGGTTCAGAGTGCGGTTTAAGTTTCTAAACTTGTGAAAAGTAAAGTCGAGCCACAAAATGGTGGCTAATGTTTATTTGTGTTTTAGACGTACGGATATTTACGGACAAATTTAATGCCACAGATGAGCCACAGAAGCTACATTTCAGGCTTCTTCACATTAGATTCAATGGAAGCGTCACTGCTGTAATGGAGCCGCAGAGAGTTTAGTCTCATGGTGCAGGAGAACTATTGCTCTGAGTCTTTACAGCGACTTTGGCTTCTTTGTTTGAAGTTTCTTTTGGACAGCACTTTCAGTTCATAAAAGGAATGAATCTTAGTAATTTTGCAGGTTTGATTTGTTAAAATACATCAATTTATAAAACAAACATGGATTTTTAGCAGGTTTTTAACCCTTTGGGCGCCAAGGTTTTTTTTCAGTGGAAATGCGGTTTTTACTCTCCAACTTTCCAAAGGCTGTAGCTTAAATTTACTTTAAGATAGAGCTCTACTATGAATTGGAAAAGTGTTAGGTATTAATCAAAGATTATAAATATGGTCATATATTGTATATATGTAGAATATTATTTATGTTATGTCCTTATTATTGTATGTTTTTAGACCGCTGAATAAGATTGTTTTTTGGCAGTAAAAACAGGGAGATATACATGCTTTATTATTATTTTTTTTTTCTTTTTTTTTTAGAGGAATAATGAATTAGAAATAGCACCAATAAGAGTAAACTCTCTCCCCGCCTCCTCCCCCTGCTAACCTCCGCGGTGCGTCCTGCCGCTCTCCCCCGCCTCCTCGCACTGATGCCGGGGGGACTTCGGCGGGCGCACCGGTGGCGTTTACCTCCGTAACCACTCTCCCCCTCCTTCTAGAACCTACATACTATCCCTGCCCCATGTGCTACATGTGTTTTGTAACAGGAAAAGTTTGTTTCGGATCAGTCCGCGCTGTTATTTGTTCCTCCAAGCAGAGCGCCCGGAGGGCTGCCGTGGCACTACCGCTGCTGAGATCAGCATACCGATTCTCACTCTCACTCCCGCTCTCATCGTCTGAGAACGCATTCGTCTTCCTCACAATGTGAATCTACCAGTATCAGGCTCAAAACCTTCGCTCTGGTGAAAGTTTGCACCAGTATTGCATCGCAAAAAGTCAGACCAGCGCTGCCTCGTCTCCCTCGCTTCTCTTCACACACAGCTGACTTAAAAAAGCAGCCCTTTGACCCGCCCTTGTTGTTTTATCTAATAGGAACCTATGGTAATTTTGGGCTTAAAACAAAGCTCTGGATGTCGGCCATGTAGTGGAAGCAGGTAGAAACAGTGTTTATGATTTTAACTAGAGAGAGAGAGCGTTTTCTCCGGTGAAGTTACGTGTCGCAATATTGCGACGGTGGCGCCCAGAGGGTTAATGTGTAAAAGTTGCTATTTGCAGCAACACACAATGTTCTGAATAATAGACTATTTTATTAACTTAAAAAGGGCTGAGTTTGTTTGTTTCTCTCTGAGAATCTTTTGACAGTTTATTTGTGTTCTTTCCAGACAGTTAGGCATTGTGTTGAATGAAATTGATATTTAATGTTGATAGTAAATTGTAATTACCTCAAAGACAAAAGGAAAATAAACAATCGTGATAAAATCTAAACTGTGATCTGGCTCCAAGAAAGTCGTGATGTTCATTTTTTGCCATATCAACTTTAGCTTCCAAGACTTTTGTAAAACAACACGTCCCTTTCCTTCGTGTTTTTCGTGTCTTCGTGTTCTTTTGTGTTTCACTGATTAAGACTAAAACACAAAGATCTGAGGTTCTCTTTGTGTGTGACGTGTCAGATGCCCTCCCACAGCCTCACCTGCAGAGTTCTTGTCGTGTTTCTGAGGCGTGGGTCTCTTGTGACTGTGACGTTTGTGTTTCTTCACTGAAGGACTGAGCTGCTCCTCCGGGACTCGCTTCTGACCTGAGAGTCACAGAAACAACATTATTTAAGACTTAAATCCACAAACTGTCTGCTCCTGTCAGTCCCTGTCTGCTCCTGTCGGTCCCAGTCTGCTGCTGTCGGTCCCAGTCTGCTCCTGTCGGTCCCAGTCTGCTCCTGTCGATCCCAGTCTGCTCCTGTCGGTCCCTGTCGGTCCCAGTCTGCTCCTGTCGGTCCCAGTCTGCTCCTGTCTGCTCCCGTCAGCTCCTGTCTGCTCCCGTCAGCTCCTGTCGGTCCCAGTCTGCTCCTGTCGGTCCCAGTCTGCTCCTGTCGGTCCCTGTCTGCTCCTGTCGGTCCCAGTCTGCTCCTGTCGGTCCCTGTCTGCTCCTGTCGGTCCCAGTCTGCTCCTGTCGGTCCCAGTCTGCTCCTGTCGGTCCCAGTCTGCTCCTGTCGGTCCCAGTCTGCTCCTGTCGGTCCCTGTCGGTCCCAGTCTGCTCCTGTCGGTCCCAGTCTGCTCCTGTCTGCTCCCGTCAGCTCCTGTCTGCTCCCGTCAGCTCCTGTCGGTCCCAGTCTGCTCCTGTCGGTCCAGTCTGCTCCTGTCTGCTCCCGTCAGCTCCTGTCTGCTCCCGTCAGCTCCTGTCGGTCCCTGTCTGCTCCTGTCGGTCCCAGTCTGCTCCTGTCGGTCCCAGTCTGCTCCTGTCAGTCCCAGTCTGCTCCTGTCAGTCCCTGTCTCACCTCGGTCACAGTTGGAGGAGTTGGACGTGGGGCTGGAGCTGTTCTCATGTCCTCGTTCGTGTCCTCGTTCGTGTCCTCGTTCGTGTCCTCGTTCGTGTCCTCGTTCGTGTCCTCGTTCGTTTCCTAGCTCCTTCCTGTGTGGGCGGTGCAGTTGAGCTCCGGCGCTGTGGGCGGGGCTTTAGCGGCTGTGGGCGGGGCTTTAGCGGCTGTGGGCGGGGTCAGGTGCAGGTGGGACTCTCTCATCATCAGCAGAAGTTGTTCAGAAGCGCTCATGGCCTTTTCTCTCTCGTCCGGTTCGTCCAAATCCACCTCGTGACAAACTAAAGACTCTGGACCAATCTCCAGCAGCGCCTGCTCTGGCCCCGCCCCTTTGGGATCAGGCTCCGCCCTCTTCTGCTCAGGCTCCGCCTCTTCTGCTCAGGCTCCTCCTTCCTCGCCTCACAAACCTCCGTCTGCAAAAACAAGACAAACTTTAGTGTTAAAATATAAAAAGAAGATTCATGAGTAAAACAGTTTTCTGATTTAAAACTAAAACAAGTCACTTTAATGATTCTTGGAGATTTGTTAAAACAAACATTTAGCAATCTCCATTTTAGATAATATCGTGAATGTTAGTTTCAAGATCTGCAAACATGTAATACAGAGAATACAGAGTACAGAGCAGTAAACAAGTAAGATTTTTAATACTAAATAGACTTGTAGTCGACCAAAGAAACTGTAGGTCCACTTAACACAAGTCCAATCGACCGATAAATCGACTAAAAAGGGGCACGTAGGGCTGTGTGATATTGACAAAAATGATTATCTCGATATTTTTTTTGCATATTTTGATAACGATGTTCAAACGATATTAAGTCAGTCCAACAAAACTGTGTTCAAACATGTGTTAGTTCAGGTTTACACAGGAAAAGAACCATCTTAATAAGGCAAAATGTTCAGAAATGTCTGCAATCAGTGTGTATGTTCTTTATTTTGACCTTTTTAAAATATGATTTTACATTGAAACAAGCATAAAATATTTAGTTTGACCATACATTTTTAACTTAATTCAGCGAAAAGTCAGAAAGTCATTTCATTTATTCTGGTTTCCAGTTAGTTACTAATAAATAACTCAGTAAGACATGGTTAAACACATTTTTGTCTGACTCAGTGTCGTTTTACTGCAGCAATAATTTTACTCCACAATCCGTAATAAAGAGGATAATGATGACTTAATTCAAGCACTATGTAGTGTATTGGCATATTTAAGTTTGTATTAATAAATGTTGGATAAATGTTGAGTTGTCACAAATCTAATCACAAAAGTGTAGATGACTTTTTTACCTTTTTTCGATTAAACAATATACTCGATATAAAATTTTTGCATATCTCCAAAACAACATTGACGATATTATCTAAAATTTGATATATTGCACAGCTCTAGGGGCACGACAAAATTCTGAAATTGTTGGCTCCAGTGAGGGCCATAATGTGGGTGGAGGACTGCCCTGTGTCTTGACAAACACCATTAGGATCCTCCGGCTCAGTGCAGGAGTCATTTTTTGGGGTCTACACTTGACTTTGTTGTTCCATAATGCTCAGGAGAACATTTAGAATGAGTGTCTGACTGTGTCCAGCCTCAGCAGCAGTGAGTCGCTGTGAGAGGCTTTGCTTATGCAGCTCGATGATCCGGCCACGTTCAAGAAGCTTTAACCATCAGGAGGACATAACTGTCTGAAAGCCTGACAGAAAAGGAGAATTTGAGCAGATTTGAGCTTTTATAGTTTATATTCAGTTTATTATTATTTTCTTTAAAATGACATGTTCCACATTTTTTTTACACACTCCCCCTTCTTACTTTTGTATAATCTAGCTCTACTTAAAACCTCATTAGGATCCAAATGTGCAAAATGTGAATTTTAGCACATTTTCAACTGGTCTTAAGATTTTGATCAGGACTGTATTTCCGTTGCTTTTCAGAATAATTCCTTAAATCTCAATTATTCGACTGAAAACTATAACTAAAACATAAGTGATGCTGTGAGCTTTCAAACAGACAAGACAAGTTTATTTGTGAAGCAGAATTCTCTCACAGTAAGTTCGTCAAAGTGCCTAAAGCAGGAAAATCAGAGAAGCTGCTCTTACAACTGGAACAAGGTCAGTCTTAAATAAAGTCTTAAAGTGCCCATGACAGATTGAACTACCGTAATTTCTGCCCTATTGAGCACACCTGAATATAAGCCGCACCAACTAGATTTAAATAAGAAGAATAAAAAAGTGCATACATAGGCCGCACTTATTAATAGAAAGTCTATGAGAATCAATGATTTTGCTGCATTGTTGTATAAGCCGCATAGTTCAAAGTATCTGAAAAAAGTAGCGGCTTATAGTCCAGAAATTACGGTAATCATTTCACACAGACGTAGTTAAGATCAATATATTTAAGGTTTTACTAAACATTTTTCACATTTCATTCCAGTTTGGCCACTTTTTAGCATTAAAAATGTACTTCCTGTTCATCAATGATGACATCACACTGGGTAGTTGCCTAGCAACCGTTTAATACATTGGCCCAAACTCTTTATTTACTTGAGCCATAAAAATCCACAAGAACTCACTGTTTTGTTAAATGTGTGTTTCCAAGGCCATAAAATCAGTTTCTTGTGAGAAAATGTAAAATATCTTTGTCCCCAGTGTGATGTCATCAGTTTAGAACTCTGATCTACTTCCTGTTTGTGTTTTCAACAGATTTTCACATTTTTCTCCACAAACTTGTTCTTTTATCAACATAAAACTGTCATTTATAATTACAACAGGTTTAATCTAACAAACTAAATAACAATGTGAAAAACGTTCAAACCTGTTATACACACTTCAATCTGGTCTCTGGTCCCCATTTTTAAACTGCCTAATGTCTTTTAAATTACAGTAAAGTTACATCACATAATAAGAATATCAAAACTAAAACTCATCAAATTCTCCTGGAGGAGGCCCCCAGACCCCCCCCTTTCCTTTAAGGAAACCTAATCCCAGCTGCTGAATGTCAAAACATATCAGAACATTTCTAAATTCTGAAACCTCAAAGAGCCTGATTAAAGCAAATATAAAAGCAACAAGAGCCTTATTCTCATTTTAAAAAGACTATTTTATATTCAAATCTTTTTGGACCTCGGTATGTTCAAAATCATGCGTACGGCCCTGCTCCTGCGGTCACACACTGCGACGACAGGTTCAAACATAAACTCCACATGTCTGACGATGAAAGAACTGAAAGAGCTCACTCCTGATTGGTCGAGAAGAATCGCTGCATCATTAAATAATCTTAACCAAACATAACTGTGACATCTCTGGACCTCTGTGATCAGAAACAGCAGAACGACAGAACTAAACGTGATTGTTGAGTGAGACTTACCTCTGTCTGCGGCGTCTCTGCTGCTGCGCTGGGTGCCTCCTCGTCGGCCATGTTTGTAGTTTTCAGACACGTGGTTTCTGCTTCAGTTTTCAGTTTCTTCTCTGGACTTTTGTGCTCTGGAGCTTTGCGTTTGAGCGGCGACTTCTCCTCCTCTGTCTGCTGCTCGTGTTCCGGTGCTTTCTGAGGTTTTCCACCGGAGTTCTGTCCCGTTTCAGTGGATTCTCAGGAGGATTCGAGCTTGGATTGGGACAGTTTTCAGGCAGACTTGGAGCTTGTTTTGGAGGATCTTTTGTCTGTAGATTATCTGTTTTCTCCGGCGTTCCCTCTGCTTCTCTCTGCTCTTCACACGGCTCAGTTCTTCTCTCCGTCGGACTCGTTACCTCCTGGTTTAGTGCTGCTGTTTGCGTCTCGTCTGGCGTTTTCTCCGGTCGTATCGAAGCTTTGTCTGTTTGCTCTGGTTTGAAGCTCTTTTCACTCACTTCTGGACTTTTCATCGCTTCTGAAGGTTCGGACTTGAGGTTCTTGTCTTGAGCCGGAGATCGAACCAACGACCTGACGCCTTCACATGGTTCTAGTTTAAGAGCTTTTTCACTCGCGTTTCTGTCACGAGCTGCAGCTGAAAGAGGAGATTTCACCGCTTCAGACGCCTCCTGTTTGAGGACTTTGTCTGTGGTGGTTCTGTCCCGAGGAGGAGATCTGACTAAAGCCTTCGTTACTTCTGTTAGCTCTGGTCTGAGGTTCACGGTCTTGTCTCGTGCAGGAGATCTAACCAAAGCCTTCGTTCCTTCGCTCTGCTCTGGTCTGACGTTTCTGTCTCGTGGAGGAGATCTGACCACAGCCTTTACTCCTTCTGTTAGCTCTGGTTTGAGGTTCTTGTCTCGTGCAGGAGATCTGACTAAAGGCTTGGCTCCTTCGTTCTGCTCTGGTTTTAGGGACATGTTCTTGTCTCGAGGAGGAGATCTAACCACAGACTTTGCTCCTTCGCTCTGCTCTGGTCTGAGGTTCTTCTCTCGAGGAGGAGACCTGAGCACAGCCTGGTTCTTCTCCTTCTGTGGACTCCTGCTGTGGTCTGTGTTGTTGAGATGTTCTTGGTTCTGTCCTGTCGTCTCTGAGCTCTGGTCTTCTCCGGGTTCTTCCTTCCCTCTGTCTGATTTCTTCTCCTCCTTCTCGTTCGCTGGTCTTCTTTCCTCCTTGTCGTTGCCTCCTCGTCTCCTCTCCTTGTCTTCGTTCCCTCCTCGTGTCCTCTCCTCCTTGCTGCCTCCTCGTCTCCTCTCCTCCTTGCTGCCTCCTCGTCTCCTCTCCTCCTTGTCGCTGTCGCTCTCCTCCGCAGAGTCGGTGTCAGAATCAGGAGGTAAACAGTGGTGCAGGACGATCATGGGTTCAGATCTGGGCTGGAGCAGTTTGAGTCTGGGAGAAGAGTCCAGAGGAGCTGAAGTTTTCTGAAACACAAAGGAAACAGTCAAATCCAGAGCTCACGTCACCACCTGAACAACAGTAAGACCTCAAACAGAATCAGGAAGCACAAAGTCCTGATGTAAGACCGGACTGAGCTCGGCTGAAAACAACAGCACAGGTAGTTTCTGAGGACACAGCTTAACAGAACAAACTTCTGTTAAGCTTCAGAGGCATCAGTTTTTTTCATTAAGAAGAGTGAAAAGAACTGATGCGTAACAGCAGCAGCGACTCGAGCGACTGGAAACAGCAGCTCATTCATCTCTGCAGCTGGAGCAGAGACGAGACACAAGGCCACAGCCAATCAGTGAACACTTTTATTTACAAACACAAATGATCGTGAGACACTGGTCGAGCTCCCAGTTCCTTCTCTTGACCAGGGCTGGCCTAAGGTGTGACAGATCTCCCACAAAAATGACAAAATGTGCGAGGTGTGTAGTTAAAGTTGATCAAAACTGACAGCGCTCCGCCGTCACGTACGTGTGCCTGACCGCGCTCCGCCGTCACGTACGTGTGAGTGACCGCGCTCCGCCGTCACGTACGTGTGAGTGACCGCGCTCCGCCGTCACGTACGTGTCTGACCGCGCTCCGCCGTCACGTACGTGTGAGTGACCGCGCTCCGCCGTCACGTACGTGTGTCTGACCGCGCTCCGCCGTCACATACGTGTGTCTGACCGCGCTCAGCTGTCACGTACGTGTCTGACCGCGCTCCGCCGTCACGTACGTGTGTCTGACCGCGCTCAGCTGTCACGTACGTGGGTCTGACCGCGCTCCGCCGTCACGTACGTGTGAGTGACCGCGCTCCGCCGTCACGTACGTGTGTCTGACCGCGCTCAGCTGTCACGTACGTGTCTGACCGCGCTCCGCCGTCACGTACGTGTGTCTGACCGCGCTCAGCTGTCACGTACGTGGGTCTGACCGCGCTCCGCCGTCACGTACGTGTGAGTGACCGCGCTCCGCCGTCACGTACGTGTGTCTGACCGCGCTCAGCTGTCACGTACGTGGGTCTGACCGCGCTCCGCCGTCACGTACATGTGAGTGACCGCGCTCCGCCGTCACGTACGTGTGTCTGACCGCGCTCAGCTGTCACGTACGTGGGTCTGACCGCGCTCCGCCGTCACGTACATGTGAGTGACCGCGCTCCGCCGTCACGTACGTGTGAGTGACCGCGCTCCGCCGTCACGTACGTATGAGCGACTATGCTCCGCCGTCACGTACGTGTGTCTGACCGCGCTCCGCCGTCACGTACGTGGGTCTGACCGCGCTCAGCTGTCACGTACGTATGAGCGACTATGCTCCGCCGTCACGTACGTGTGAGTGACCGCGCTCCGCCGTCACGTACGTGTGTCTGACCGCGCTCAGCTGTCACGTACGTGGGTCTGACCGCGCTCCGCCGTCACGTACGTATGAGCGACTATGCTCCGCCGTCACGTACGTGTGAGTGACCGCGCTCCGCCGTCACGTACGTGTGTCTGACCGCGCTCAGCTGTCACGTACGTGGGTCTGACCGCGCTCCGCCGTCACGTACATGTGAGTGACCGCGCTCCGCCGTCACGTACGTGTGTCTGACCGCGCTCAGCTGTCACGTACGTGGTCTGACCGCGCTCCGCCGTCACGTACATGTGAGTGACCGCGCTCCGCCGTCACGTACGTGTGAGTGACCGCGCTCCGCCGTCACGTACGTATGAGCGACTATGCTCCGCCGTCACGTACGTGTGTCTGACCGCGCTCCGCCGTCACGTACGTGGGTCTGACCGCGCTCCGCCGTCACGTACGTGTCTGACCGCGCTCCGCCGTCACGTACGTGTGAGTGACCGCGCTCCGCCGTCACGTACGTATGAGCGACTATGCTCCGCCGTCACGTACATGTGAGTGACCGCCTCCGCCGTCACGTACGTGTGAGCGACTATGCTCCGCTGTCACGTACGTGTGAGTGACCGCGCTCCGCCGTCACGTACGTATGAGCGACTATGCTCCGCCGTCACGTACGTGTGAGCGACCGCGCTCCGCCGTCACGTACGTGTGTCTTGACTGTGATTTTATTGACTTAAGTTGGCCACAGATGATTTGTTTGCAGGTTAATCACACAATAGAGTAAATGATATTAGACTGATTAGACAATATAATCTAACTATGAGCTTTGGGCTTTGAGAACTGGCTCTTTATTGACCAGAACAGCTCCAAAGAAAAGAGTCAGGAGTCACACTGCTCCTGATCCTAAGACCTCGTCCCTCTGAACACCTCCTGTCCAGAGCTGAGAGTGACTGGAGAGCGACCAGCGAGCAACCGGGACTGAGCAGGTTTAAGGCGGAGGGTTTGTCTCTGCTGCAGTGAGTCGCTGGATCAGACTAAAAAACAACTTTAACATCTTGATCTTCTAAAACTTTGTCCAGATTAATTTTTTTTTACATTAACCCTTCCTGGTCTGGCTCTCTTCGGTCCTACTCGGCCTGGTTGTGTTTCCATTACTCTTTGGTTAATATTAGAATGTCAGATCCAGAGAGACGGTTTAAGCCAATGAGAGCCAGTCCGGACTCAGACTAAGACACAAACCTTCTCTGTGACGGCCGGCTGCTCTGGCCCCGCCCCCTGCTCTGATTGGGCGGAGTCCTGGTGCATGCTGGGAGCTGTAGTGTTTCTGGCTTCGGGGGCAGAGTCAGGCGCGTTCTCGTCAGGCTCCTCCTCTTCCTGTTTCAGACACAGCTCCACGTCCTGTTCTGCCACGGAAACCGCTTCTTCTCCGAGGAGTCTTCTGATTCGCTGTCGTCCGAGGAGTTCCCAGAATCCTCTGCACACACAAAGGAGACACAGGGGACATGTTAAGACCGGGACACGCTAAGGACACGTGTGTGAGAGAGACGACTCACCGTTGGACGCTCGGTCAGAGTCGTACATCCCTGAGGTTCTCCGGGTTCTTCTGCGAGGAGTGTCTGTGGAACAAACGCAACAGTCAAGAGCTAGAACCAGAACCAGAACCAGAAACCAGGACCAGGACCAGGACCAGGACCAGGACCAGGACCAGGACAGACAGAGAACAGAGGTCACTTACTGTCTCCGTTGGACATGTTGGGTCCACACTCAGATCTTCTGTCTGGAGCTCGACCGTTTGTCTTGTTTTTACTTCCTAAAGGTCGACCTCTGCGTCCTCCAGGAGGCTTCATCTGAGGACTTCTGTCCTCCTCCAGAGACACGTCCTCTTTGGGCTGAGGAGAGACAGAGACATGAGTCAGACATATAAGACAGAGATGAGAGACGTGAAGAGGCTTGTCTTTCTCCAGAAACGTGTCCTCTGTCAGACATGTTCAGGATGAGGTGTGTGGACAGAGCTCAGAGGACACAGCTGAGTGGACATGTGGACGTGTGTGTTGTGTGTGTGTGTGAGGTGCAGATGTGTCTAAAGTCAGACCTTGGTTCGTCCTCGTCCTTTCTTCTTGGAGCCTTTCTCTGACGGCCAGATGATCCTGTCGGCTTTGACCCACTCGTCATATCTGAGAAAACACACACACAAACACACACGTGAGAAAAGACTGCATGGACAGGAGCAGAGACAGGAGCAGTAGTGACAGGAGCAGAGACAGTGACAGGTGCAGTAGTGACAGGAGCAGTACCTGACGTTCCAGCCGTAGTAATGCACCAGGTAGAAGTTTTCTCCGTTGTCCACGTCCGTCTTCTTAATGTGAGCTTCATAAATCTTCTGAGTTTTTCCTCGACCGTATTTGACCCGAACTTTGGTCCCAGTGACTCCATCAGGGTCTTCTTCTGACCTGCAACACCACAAACACAAACACAGTCAGGACTACGACTAGGACCAGGACCAGGACTAGGGCTAGGACTAGGGCTAGAACCGGGACCAGAGACAGGACCAGAGACAGGACCAGATACAGGACCCGAACTCTGGTCCCAGTGACTCCATCAGGGTCTTCCTCTGACCTGCAACACCAGAACAAGAGTCAGAACCAGAACCAGAGTCAGGACCAGAGAGTCAGGACCAGGGTCAGGACCAGGACCAGGACCAGGACCAGAACCAGAACTGAGCGCTCACAACGCTCCGCCTCCACGCAGGATCCAGCCACATACAAGCCTTTCTACTACATTTATTTAACTTTTTCTGAATCTTCTTTTATCTAGTGACTATTTTTACTCTTGTCGTTCCTGTCCCACTTCCCTTCCTTTGGGAGTGTGTTCTAGGACGTTCCAGTGGCGAGGCCCCACCGGTTGTCAGGACCTGGTCCCTCCCCGCACGGACTCCTGCACTTTTGGCATCCTGTGAAGTCCTTCGAGGTGACGGATCGTCGTGATTTTGGGCTATACAAAAATAAATTGAATTGAATTGAAGACGAGTGTCCATCATGTGAATGTGACACTGACACTGTCTGAACAGGGCTGTATTGACCCTTTGCACTTGTGGTCAGGCTCTAATTATGGAAACTTTGTCTAAACCTGCTGTTTCTAGGTGACTTTTATTAATTTCAAATGTAAAGTGTCTGTATCTTGTGGAACACGCTGCACTAACAGGAAAGAGGTTTAAGTCTGAGTCTGGAGCTTTTTTATTTACATTTTGATGAAGATAGAAGACGCCAGTGTGTGGCAGCAAAAAATCAAAAGAACTGGAATCTCTCGAAGTTGGTACAGATTTGCACTGAATATTTTAAACACGGTAAGTCTAAGTTATTGAAAAAAAAAAAAAAAGACATTTGAAAAAAAATAAAAAAACTATGAATCTCTTCTAACAGCTGCATTATGTGTCTAACACCAGCCTCACATGATCTACAGCCGAGAGACTGAAAACCTTTAAATCTGCTCCAGTGTGAGACAAACCCTGTTTACACAGAATGTACAGATCATAAGGAGTAAAGTCATTTTATTAAAAACACAGGAGGAGGAAGTCACCTCTCTGTGGGCTCGATGTGTGGGGGGGGTCTCACCTCTCTGTGGGCTGATGTGTGGGGGGGGTCTCACCTCTCTGTGGGCTGATGTGTGGGGGGGGGGTCTCACCTCTCTGTGGGCTGATGTGTGTGGGGGGGTCTCACCTCTCTGTGGGCTGATGTGTGTGGGGGGGTCTTACCTCTCTGTGGGCTGATGTGTGGGGGCGTGTCCTTATCTCTCTGTGGGCTGATGTGTGGGGGGGGGGTCTACCTTCTGTGGGTGATGTGTGGGGGGGGGTCTTACCTCTCTGTGGGTGATGTGTGGGGGGGGGTCTTAACCTCTGTGGGCTGATGTGTGGGGGGGGGTCTTACCTCTCTGTGGGCTGATGTGTTGGGGGGGGGTTCACCTCTCTGTGGGCTGATGTGTGTTGGGGGGGGTCCTCACCTCTCTGTGGGCTGATGTGTGGGGGCGTGTCCTTATCTCTCTGTGGGCTGATTGTGGGGGCGTGTCTCTTATCTCTCTGTGGGCTGATGTGTGTGGGGGGGGGGGGGTCTTACTCTCTGTGGGCTGATGTGTGGGGGGGTCACCTCTCTGTGGGCTGATGTGTGGGGGGGGGGGGGGTCTCACTCTCTGTGGGCTGATGTGTGTGGGGGGGTCTCACTCTCTGTGGGCTGATGTGGGTGGGCGTGTCCTTATCTCTCTGTGGGCTGATGTGGCTTCTCTCTGTGGCTGATGGTGGGGGGTCTTACCTCTCTGTGGGCTGATGTGTGGGGGGTCTTACCTCTCTGTGGGCTGATGTGTGGGGGGGGTCTTACTTCTGTGGGCTCTGGGGCTTCTCTCTGTGGGCTGAGTGGTGGGGGGGTCTTACCTCTCTGTGGGCTGATGTGTGGCGGTGGGTTCTTACCTCTCTGTGGGCTGATGTGGGGGGGGTCTTACCTCTCTGTGGGCTGATGTGTGGGGGGGGTCTTACTCTCTGTGGGCTGATGTGTGGGGGGGGGTCTTACCTCTCTGTGGGCTGATGTGTGGGGGGGTCTTACCTCCTGTGGGCTGATGTGTGGCTTTACCTCTCTGTGGGCTGATGTGTGGGCGTGTCCTTTACCTCTCTGTGGGCTGATGTGTGGGGGCGTGTCCTTTACCTCTCTGTGGGTGATGTGGGGGTTTGGGGCGTGTCCTTACCTCTTGTGGGCTGATGTGTGGGGGGTCTTACCTCTCTGTGGGCTGATGTGTGGGGGGTCTTACCCTCTCTGTGGGCTGATGTGTGGGGGGAGTCTTACCTCCTGTGGGCTGATGTGGGGGGTCTTACCCTCTGTGGGGCTGATGTGGGGGGGCGTGTCTTATCTCTCTGGGGCTGATGTGTGGGGGGTTCTTCCTCTGTGGGCTGATGTGGGGGGGGTCTTACCTCTCTGTGGGCTGATGTGTGGGGGCGTGTCTTATTCTCTGTGGGCTGATGTGTGGGGGGTCTCACTCTCTGTGGGCTGATGTGGGGGCGGGTCACCTCTTCTGGGCTGATGTGGGGGGTCGGGGGCGTGTCCTTACCTCTCTGTGGGCTGATGTGTGGGGGGGGTCTTACCTCTCTGTGGGCCTGATGTGTGGGGGGTCTTACCTCTCTGTGGGCTGATGTGTGGGGGGGTCTACCTCTCTGTGGGCTGATTGTGGGGGGGTCTTACTTCTGTGGGATAGTGTCTGATGTTGGCGGGGTCTTACCTTCGTGGGCTGATGTGTGTGCTCCATCTTCTGTGCTGATGTGGGGGTCTCACTCTCTTGGGATGTGGGGGGGGTCTTACCTCTCTGTGGGCTGATCGTGGGGGTTTGGGGCGTGTCCTTACCTCTCTGGGGTGATGTGTGGGGGGGTCTTACCTCTCTGTGGGCTGATGTGTGGGGGTCTTTACTTCTGTGGGCTGATGTGGGGGTGGGTCACCTCTCTGTGGGCTGAATGTGGGGGGTCTTACCTCTCTGTGGGCTGATGTGTGGGGGGTCTTACCTCTCTGTGGGCTGATGTGTGGGGGGTCTTACCTCTCGGTGGGCTGATTGTGGGGGGTCTTACCTCTCTGTGGCTTGATGTGTGGGGGGGTCGTCTATCCTCTCTTGGGCTGATTGTGTGGGGGGGTCTCACCTCTCTGTTGGGCTGTGATGCGAGGCTCATCTTCCTCCTCTTCAGCTTCTTTCAATCTACTCGTCCTCTGTCTTCTTCGTCTTCAGAGCCTCTTCTCTGATTGGTTCGCTGAGCCTGTCTCCGCCTCTGGCTCTGGTCTCGGGAATCCTTGGTGTGCGTTCGCTGGTCGGTGAGCCTCGGCCAGTATGCGTTCGATTGGGTCGGTTTTGTTTGATGAGTGCGTATTGCCGAGGTTCGTCTTAGTCAGTTCCATCGTTGCTCCTCTGAGGGGGAGCACACAGCTGCGCCGGCCCTGAGAACACACAACATATACACACTTTAAACACACAGATACACACTTAAACACACAGATACATCACTTTAAACACACAGCATACACACTTATTAAACACANCCCTCTCTGTTGGGCTGATGTGTTCGGGGTCTTTACCTCTCTTCAGATAGAGCGATGATGTGTGGTCTACCCTCTGTGGCATGATGTGGGGTCTTACCTCTCTCAGTGTGGGGTCTTACTCTGTGGCTGATGTGTTGGGGTCTCACCTCTCTGGTGATGCGGAGGCTCATCTTCCTCCTCTTCATCTTCTTCATCTTCGTCCTCTTCTTCTTCGTCTTCAGAGCCTCTCTCTGCATTGGTCGCTGAGCCTGTCTCCGCTCTCTGGTTGGTCTGGGAATCCTTGGTTGTGTTGTTCTGGATATTGGTCGTCGGTGAAGCCTCGGCGTGCGTATCTGATTGGTCGTTGTTGAGAGTGCGTTTGCGAGTTCGTCTGAGTCAGTTCCTCGTTTGTCCTTCAGGGGAGCACACAGCTGCGCCGCCCTGAGAACCAACATATACACATTAACACACACGTACACACTTTAAACACACAGATTACACACTTTAAACACACAGATACACACTTTAAACACACAGATATACACACACAGACTGTTACTGTTACCGTGAGTGTTCATAAGTCAACATTACACTGACATACACTCTCTTCATGGATCCTTACGCTAACTTTTACTTATACCTCGTGTTTGATCCCAGAACTTTAACTGTTCTTCCTTTTCGAGATCGGTTCCTTAAGGTTCTTTTTTGTTCCTGCTTTCTTCTAAATGTCGATTTTAAACCCAAAGCTCTGCAGATGAATCAGCTGTTCCTCACGCAGACTCACCACAGAGCTTTCACTTCTCTCCACTAGGGATGTCACGATATCAAATTTTAGAATCACGATTATAGCAAAAGGAAAAATCACGATTTGCGATTATTCCGATTATCGGCATAAAGAAAAAATAAATACATATATTTATTTTTTAATCTAAATGATTGGTATTTGATTTGCTGACAGTGACAATACACTGATGTATACATAAGTATGATGTAGGCTTGATTAAAAACAATAAATGCAATTATTTTAAATAATTATCCTTTGAAAAAAAATAATGTTTTAAACAAATTATTATTCAAGCATTAAAAAAAAACATTATTGTCTCTTTAATGATTGCTTTAATATTCTCATTATATTACAAGGAGAGATCGATTACTAATAATATATTATGTGTGATATCTGTCACGTGACTCACGAGGCGACGTCATCCACACGTTTTGTTTTCCCAGCGTCGTCATGACGTCTGCAGCGTCTCTGCTTTAGTTTTACTTTCAGATCAGAGTTTATGTCAAATGAAGCATAAATAAGCGGTTACTTTGGTAGTGATCTGTTGTGATTCTCTTGGAGCGCTTCGTTTAAAGATTTACGTTGTTTCTTTACCTTTATTGGACGAACAGGAGGGCATCGTATCGAGATGTTAGATCATGATTGGATGTGTTAGAGCTTTAGCGGCAGCTTTTCAATGACACGTTTTGTATTTGGACACTCTTCAGCCGCACAAAGCACTGGTTATCTTAAAAACACCTCGACTTGATACTTTGGATGGATACAACTCCTGAGCGCTAACTTCAGCAGCCTTAGCGGTGAGTAGACGACACACACGCTGTTCTCCGCCTCATGCTGCCCGAGCACGGCAGTCACGTCACAGAAGACGTAAGACGTGTTTGTGGTTTACCCTGAGTTGTAAAAGTCTACGAATAACCTACCGTGGGGGAAAATATTCACGATTATTGAAAAACCGGTTAATCTTGACATCCTACTCTCCACACCAGCTGGAACAAAGGAGCCACAACATTTGCTTTGACACTAACACGTTTCCTCTCTTTACCTGGAGAAATGGAGAAGGCTGGATTATATTATTTTCTTCTCAGACTTGTTTGGCTGCATCATTTATGATTCTGATTTAACTGCACGATGAGCCAGAAGATGTTATAGCAAAGTTTGGTTCATATCATCTGTTTTAACAGAAAGACTCGCCCTGGAGTTTTAACTGAAAATGGACTCGTTTTGTTGTTTCTGTTTAAGGTTTAAGCCGACACTCTGAGCTGTGTCTGGAGACTTACAGCTGCAGACGCAGACATAAACTCACAGTTTGTTTGAGGAAAGTATGAAGTGATTTGCTGTGACGTTGTGGAGTGAGCAGAGCACAAAGAGTATGTGGTGTTTTTATTGTTGTTTTTGGTCATTGTAGAGCGACATGTGGCACGTGTGGCGTTTCTGTGTCTGTTCACTGACGCAGAGCTTTAAAGTCAATCTTGAAAAATGGTACAGAAAGCAGGGCTCCAGACTAACTTTTTTGGGGCCCGTCCCGAAACTGTCCCGAACCCCAAACTGAACCGTCCCGAACATATTTCTTCGTCCCCATATGATAGGTTAAAATAAAATTTGGAATTATTAAAGTATGTAGGCTATTGTAATTTGTGTAAATCCACTAAAAGTTGTCTCCATATATTATACACACTTCTAAATTTCTAGTTAGGCTACACTTTTTTTTTTTTTAATTTGGCATTTCTGTAACAATGTTATAGCCTACTAATTAGTCTTTGAATAAAATGTGTCATTATCAACTGAACTAACTGGCTCTAGAGTGGATAAAAACATGTTGTTTGTGCTTGACATCTGCTTAGAAGAGTTTATATTTGTGCTTTGTGCTTGTGTGACAGTGGCAGGTTAAAGCAGGAGGATACAGCAGCAGCACATCAGCATAGCAGTGTTAGCACTGTGGTTAGCAGCTTTTAGCTCTTAGACAAACTTAATGAGAACAAAAGTCCACATGGCTCTGTCTTATGTGTGGACACGGTGTGGAGTTGGGGTAGAAGACTATTAGAGCGTTTAGCAACAAATCTGCTTCTCAACGAGTCGCATGAAGCCGTTTGAGAACTCGGGAAAAGTTTGATAGAAGCTATCGAGCATCGGGTTAGCGCTGCCGCGTGTGCTCGCGTGTAATCCTTTTCTTAAAAACTCAAATGTGAACAAATTAGATGAATCCTGGATAAATATTCCTGAGGGTCAGAAATGTTGAGCGCTTTAGTTCAGAGAACAGACAGGACACGCTCAACAGCAGCAGCAGCAGCCTCCGCTCTGCCGTAGAGGGAGGCGGAGGGAGAGAGAGAGAGAGGCAGCAGGCTGGTGCAGCGGGGCTCACAGTGACTTAAAATAATAGAGATATTTGCACTGCAGTACATTTAAAGCTTATTTATCGGCGATGGCAATTATAAAGTGCATAATAGATGTACAGAAGCTGCCAAGATTTCAATAGTTGCAGTGAAAATAAAAACTGAGGGGAGGGGCTGTGTTCGTCCCAAGACTGTCCCGGCGGAAAGTTTGGATCGTCCCGGACTATATTTTTATCGTCCCCGGGACGACGGGACGTGTTAGTCTCGAGCCCTGGAAGTGAGTCATGTTTTTCTGCTTTTGGTCGGTTCCAAATAGGAACTGTTTTTCGGTGCCAGTCTTAGTGACACTCGACTAAACTGAGCCTAACTGAACATCATGGACCTGCTTTTCTGTTCCGATAAGGACGACAGGTCCCTGTAAAGCGAGTGTGTACTTTAGCTCCTCAGTGTCTTATGAGGACACAAACACTTGGTCTCCTGAGGATGTTAGACTGTTTTAGGTCTGTTTAAATGTGGGGACCTCAGATCAGGTCCTCATAAGGTTTGGGCCTCCACATGTGACGACTTAAAAGTTCAGAGTTACACTTTACATCAGTGTTTACACTCAACAAGGTTCCACTCCCTCAGTGAGGTGTTCATTTCATTTCTCCTGCATCTGGGAAAGTTTTTCTGACACCAGCCAATGTGAGCGCAGATATGACCATCACCAAACATCAGCGTTTGTCTGTAAGGAACAAAACCTCTTCAAACCAGACCAACACCTCAGTCTTTTAATCACTTTTAACCAAAGGTCGACAAACAAACATGGACCTGATCTGGACTAACAAACCCTCACATAGATCTATTCAAATCCAAGTGGGAACGCAAAGAAGTGGGAACGCAAGAAGTGGGAACGCAAAGAAGTGGGAACGCAAAGAATTGGGAACGCAAAGAAGTGGGAACGCAAAGAAGTGGGAACGCAAAGAAGTGCGTCGGTACGTAAAGAGTGTCCTTGTCCCTGACGCCTCCACGATCATTGGGGCGTCAGCTTCCAAAATACGAACGCACAACACTGTCCTGGGGTGCACAGTGGCAGAGTGGTTAGAGCTCTGGAGGTCGTGGGTTCGACTCCCGGGTCGGACCATATAACATCTACGATCTCTCTGGGTGGAGTTTGCATGTTCTCCCTGTGTCACCGTGGTTTTCTCCGGTTTCCTCCAAAAACATGTATGTTTAGGTTAATTGGGCATCACTGTAAATGTCCCTTAGTGAGTGAATGAGAGAGTGAATGATTGTCAACTCTGCGACGAGTTGGCCACTGTCCAGGGTGTTCCCCGCCTAAGGCCCAAAGTCACTGGGATAGGCTCCAGTCACCCGCGACCCTAACGGGATTAAGCGGTAGAAAATGGATGGATGAACACTGTCCTGAACGCAGCATAAGAGGCGTGTCTGTTACTAAAGGACTGTTCTGATTGGTCACTCACCTGGGGGAGGCGTGTCTCTCCTCTTGCTCTCTCTCGCTCTCTGATTCGCTCTCTGATTTCTCTGCATCTTTAGACTCCGCCCTGCTGTTCTCTGATTGGTCACAGGGCTGCTCTTCGGCTCCGGAGCTCTGTGATTGGCTGCGGGCTGGTCTTGGCGTCTGGGGCTGCTCTCTGATTGGCTGGAGAGCCGGTGGGCGGGGATTGTTGTGATGGACGGTTCTGAAGGTGATGAGAGCCGAGCGACAGAAGTGTTCGAAGCCAAACAAGTATCTGACAAACAAACAAACAAACAAACACTTTAGTCAGTTACGTAAACGTTTACAGAGAAAAGCAGAGTTCATGTGCAGCAGAACTTTACAACAGTGTTCCCTCGTTTATCGCAGAGATTACGTTTTAAAAATAACTTGCGAAAGACAAAATCCGCGAAGTGTCATCTTTAGTTTCAGTGGCTGTTGCTAGAGACGGACTGTTCACCACGTTACACTTTTCTCAAACAGACATTCACATTTTCTCTCTGTTCAAACAAACGACAGTCCAAACCTTCGTACACATTCTGCTCTATGGCCAAAACGTGCGCGACAGCGTGGGTTTAAAGAGGCAGCTCGAGAATCAGGTTTGCTGGAGCGTTTGGGTAAAAGCACTGACTGTTTTTGGATCAGACGCTGTGAGTGGACACGGCTCAGCCAGGTAAGTGTTGGTGCTTGTGTTTAGCTGCAGCTCAAACGTGGATTGGTTGTGGTAGTTTTGCGGTTAAATAAAGGTCAATTAAATAAAATAAATGTGAGGCTCAGTGAAGGTGTAGAGTTTTTCCTGCTCAATCATCGCTGTGTCCGATTACGCTGCTCTTGTAATCTTTCGTTTTTGTGAAAGCCTTAATGTGTTCATACTGCTAACATGTTTTAAGTAAAAGGCTAAATAAATATAAAAAGCTATTACTGTAAAACACTATGCCCCAGTAAAGTCTGGTTTAGACCTGGTTGAGTTCTGGGTTGGTCCTGATGCTGCATCAGCTCTCCTGATCCGAGCTGCTGGAAGTTTTCTAAAAGAGCTTCTGTATGAAAACAGCGTAGACCTGAACTAGGGCTGCGCACATGGTTAAAAATTTCCTTAAAAAAAAAAAAAAAAAATTGCACTAACAAAATCTATAAACAGCTAGACCGCAAAAGATGAATTGCGATGCAGCGAGGGAACACTGTAATAAGGGACTTAAAGCAGAAAAGAGAGATGATCAATGAGAGATTATAAACCAATATGTCTGTTTTTTATAATCACATAGAACATTTATTTAAGATCTTTCAATCAATGAGGAAAAAAGATTATTTCTCCCAGAATCATCAAAGTGTTTTAAAACAGGAACATGAGAGTAAAGAGAGAGCAGGACTTTGTCTGAAAACGAACTTTAAGGAACAAATATAAAAAAAGTTTGAACTTTAGTGAAAGAACTGACAACGTTCCAACTGTAGGCCTGGTCCAGCTGTAGGCCGCTGCAGAGTTGTTACAGTGGATTTACACTAAGTGCAACTTGGATACGAGTCACGCAGAACTTAGAAAGTGCTTAAAACCAATGCGTTGATTTACACCGTGCTCCGACATGTCCGACTGCGAGTGCGAGAGTCGCGCGACTCTGCGGAAAGAATCCACATGAAGTCTATTTTTCCCGGAGACCGCAGCGGTCTGGTGCGGCTTTCATTCATTATACGAGCGTTCTCGCGGGAATCTACGTGACTCCACGTGGCTTTGGACGAAACCGGACCAGAGTGACAGCATCTGGTGTAACAGGCACTTTGGAAGAAACCCGCACGTGTCCCGACCCGCACCAGCCTCGCAGTCTGTGTACATCCAGCGTTATACTTACTTCTTGTAGGCCGTCTTGACGTTGTAGCCGCTGCAGAGTTGTTATACTTACTTCTTGTAGGCCGTCTTGACGTTGTAGGCCGCTGCAGTGATGTTATACTTACTTCTTGTAGGCTGTCTTGACGTTGTAGGCTGCTGCAGAGCTGTTATACTTACTTCTTGTAGGCCGTCTTGACGTTGTAGGCCGCTGCAGAGTTGTTATACTTACTTCTTGTAGGCCGTCTTGACGTTGTAGGCTGCTGCAGAGTTGTTATACTTACTTCTTGTAGGCCGTCTTGACGTTGTAGGCCGCTGCAGAGTTGTTATACTTACTTCTTGTAGGCCGTCTTGACGTTGTAGGCTGCTGCAGAGTTGTTATACTTACTTCTTGTAGGCCGTCTTGACGTTGTAGGCTGCTGCAGAGTTGTTATACTTACTTCTTGTAGGCCGTCTTGACGTTGTAGGCTGCTGCAGAGTTGTTATACTTACTTCTTGTAGGCCGTCTTGACGTTGTAGGCCGCTGCAGTGATGTTATACTTACTTCTTGTAGGCCGTCTTGGCGTTGTAGGCCGCTGCAGAGATGTTAAACTTACTTCTTGTAGGCCGTCTTGACGTTGTAGCCGCTGCAGAGTTAGACTTACTTCTTGTAGGCCGTCTTGACGTTGTAGGCCGCTGCAGAGTTGAGAACAGGGATGCCCAGGTCGATGTAGATCTGTTTCCAGACGGTTCCAGACTCGATGGAGCCACAGCCGCCCTGAACCGTCACCAGTCTGAAGAGTTTGAACAGGTTCAGGTCTTTGTAGCCCAGGACAGGGGGCTTGTTTATGGGAGTACCTGAAAGAACATAGAGAATATAGAGATTTAAAGATTTAAATTAGAACAGGCACATCTAACGTCTAAGCTGTGTGACAGAATAAACTATCCTGTCCCAGTGAAGTACAAAGTTATGTTTCAGGCTTCAGCTCTTTGTCCCTGAAGAGGCTTGTGTGACTGCTGCTGCTGCTGCTTCCAAAAGCCTCAGCAGATCTGGTAAAGGGGCGGCGCTACACGCTTGATGTCCTACTGCCAGGCTAACCTGCTCTGCTTGGGTTTTATAGCAGAACTCAGGTGAAGTCTCACACAGATCTTACTTTAAACCAGAGGTTCTGCTAGACTTTTTTCACGCTGGTCACTTTGACCGACAGGGTCTGGAAATTCTGGTCAATTAGGAGAACAACCGGTCACATAGTATTGCCTCATACAAACAACCGCACATTAATTATGGCAGTAAGAACGAGCTTTCGCCTGCCTACATGTCTCTATTTAAAGCTTAAATCAGTCATTGTTAATGAAGTGTCTTTAACTTTTACTTATCATAATGAAGCGACGTGCTTTGATTCGCGCTCGTCTGTGGACTTAAAAAGAGACAAGCCTCCGCGATCCTCGTGTGTTTGAGGCAGGAGCCGAGACAACGCACGCACTGGACCCGCGTCAAGCCAGCGTCAACCCCCGTATGTCTGAGACAACAACATGGAGCCTCAGGACCGCGCAGCACAGTCCACTTTTAAACCGGAGATGTCTAAGTTCAACGCGAGGTTTTAGTGCCTGTAAAGGCACATTCTGATGGGCTTCATGAGTAAAGTGTTGGACCTGTTTATCTCCAGCAGCGACACTCGTCTGTTTCACTGATCAGCAAATCTGTAAGAGAGACGCACTTTCCTGCATTTGTCTCTCTATTGTCTCTCTCTTTTCTCCACTTCATAAGCGACGCACTTTCATTGCACGAAATCTCTTCACTTAGCGCATTCAGCCACTGTATTCACACAGGAGTAAAACATTTTGTCTTGAGTTGAGAAGTAAAAAACATGGTCTTCGCAGCACTCACTTCTCTGCAGAGCTGTCAATCATCAGTGACCAGCGCCAGGATCACGTGTATCAGCGCGAGCCTTGTTTATAATCTCTGAACCCGAGCAGCACCAGGACTGACCACAGAACCAACAAATGTGCAATTATAATTAAATAGCCTACAGTAAATTATTAATGATTCCTCATTTTATTTCGACTTTTTATTTTTTTCGCCTATTATTTCTGCCGTTCAACCTCACCGGGGACGTCTGTTCCGGTCAGCGGCTCATTTTACCGGCAAAAGACCGGCAGGTGCCGGCTAACGTAATCTCTGCTTTAAACACTGCGCTGATGCGCACAAGCAGCGCTGTGAGCCTAACACTTTAGCATTAGCAGGTGACTTGCCCAGTGGGTCACAGAGCAGCTGACATGAGCCAGAGTTTGTGCTGACAGACGTCTGATGTCAGGGACGAGTCTCCTTTAAAGAACATTATGTAAGAGAGAGGCCATTTGAACCTGACGAGAAGTGAGGGCTTTTACGACTGAAGGAGGAAGATCGGACGTTTATCTACTGGAGGCAGTTTTGAAACACGCTTTTCGAAGCTGCTTCGGAGTTTCGAAGTGTGTTCCAAAACGAGAGTCAAAAGACCAGTCACGTGACTTAGACATTTGATGAAATGTGTGACGCCACTGAAGTGGTTCATGAAACACTGTCGTTTCAAACGTGTTTCACTCAAGAGCTCATGTCATGAAACCAAAGTTTGACCCACAGCGCACCTGTCTCAACCTACACCCAATGTGGGTTTGTGAGAGGTGAGAGACGGTAGTGAGATTCTGACAGACTTTGGAGACTCACTGCTGAAAAAAATATACTATTGAATATCATTGAATTATTGAATAAAAACTGAGGAAACAAGAGTGTGTGGTCCATACCTCTGTCCTCCATGAACTTGTAGAGCTGCTGCAGGAAGTGATCCCTCTCCTCTGGGTCTGACTCCTCCTCCGCTGAAGGACACAAGGACACAAGGACAGAAGAAGTGATTACTCTTGACAAAAACAGCACAGCCAAACATGAAGTCTTGTCTGAGAGTAAAAGGTGTGTGGTCAGGTGTGTGTTGGGTTTTGAAGCAGTAGGGTGAGGTTAAGGTCTCCTGATGTGACGTGTTTAGTGTGTATCGTCTTCAGATGTTCCTCACCTCTTCTGTAGCTCTCTTCTTAAGTCTCTCCTGCTCCTCTGTTGTGTTCATGTTTGTGTTTAGTGTGTTGTGTATAGGTTTATCTCCAGACGTTCAGATGTTCCTCACCTCTTCTACAGTCCTCTTCTTACGTCTCTCCTTCTCCTCTGTTATGTTTACATGTTTGTGTTTAGTGTGTTGTATCTCCAGATGTTCCTCACCTCTTCTACAGTCCTCTTCTTGCGTCTCTCCTGCTCTTCTGGATCTTCGTCACTGGTTTGTCTCCTTCACTGTCTGAAGACGACTCCATGATCTGACTCAGGTCCATCTTCCACACGTCAGGAACCGCCCTGGTCCTGAGGAAGTCCTGAGCCGCTCCTAGACCTGATACAGACCAGAGAACACACATCAGAGACCAAAGACCAGACCAGAGACAGAGACAAGAACCGCCCTGGTTCTGAGGAAGTCCTGGGCCGCTCCAAGACCTGATACAGACCAGAGACCAGACCAGAGAACACACATCAGAGACCAAAGACCAGACCAGAGACACAGACAGGAACCGCCCTGGTCCTGAGGAAGTCCTGGGCCGCTCCAAGACCTGATACAGACCACAGACTAAAGATCAGACCAGAGACTAGACTGAGAGACAGAGACAGGAACCGCCTGGTCCTGAGGAAGTCCTGGGCCGCTCCTAGACCTGACAAAGACCACAGACCACACATCAGAGAACAAAGACCAGACCAGAGACTAGACCAGAGACAGAGACAGAGACAAGAACCGCCAGGGGTCTCATTTATAAAGCCTACTTACGCACAAAATGAGCCTCGAAAAGTACGGAGCAGTCTTTTACGTAAAACTTGAGATTTATAAAAAACATCTTGAACGTGAAACATTACGTATCTCTCCACACATTTTGGAGGTTGCGTATGTGAGACAGACTTCACTTAAACACGGCTCAGAGGCAGGAGACACGTGAGAGGACGAGAGGACGGCATGTTTGAGGAACATTTGAAATGGGCAAATATGACTATTTAAACCAAACCAAAAAAAAAGTATTTTTTCAAAGCGCTCATGAAGCTTATGTGGGTGTGCACTTGTGCACGCTCTTACGTGCACGTGCGCTTCACGCTGAATGATCCCGCAGCAGTCGTATCTAGTCTCTATAGTAAACGTTCACTAGACAGTCTGACCCGCGTTTAGGGAGCACGCGCGTCACAACGCACGAGCTCACGTCCCTCTGTCTTTTCCTCATGTCGCTGCTTCTTCCAAACCCGGACCACAGCGCAGACACGTCCTTTTACGCACACAAACCCCCGCGTGCATGTGGCTGCAGGCTTTATAAAAGCGATGACTTTTCCCCTTTTCATGTCTGTTTAACGATCTTTACAGCTGCACCAAAGCGGTGGTTCTGATAAAGTACCAACGTGTTTAAAATGACAGTGTGTTTTCAATGACAGTGCGTAAAAGTGTCTCAGAGAAGCAAAGATCATTCTTGAATCAACTTCCCCCAAGTCTGTGCGATGTGTCCTCCTGCAGCGTGTCTCTGCTCCTCCTCTGCTCCTCCTCTGCTCCTCCCTCTGCTCCTCTTCTGCTCCTCCTCTGCTCCTCCCTCTGTCAGTCAAACTCACTCATTATCAGCTCATGTTTATTTAAATCGCTCATTTGCGTATCTGTTTATGGTGAGACGGGAGTATGAAGGGGGCGTGGCCTGAAGTGTGAAGGGGGCGTGGCCTGAGGTGTGAAGGGGGCGTGGCCTGAGTCGGGATCCTGGCCGCAGATTTCTGCTGCTCAGTAGGAAAAGAGCTCCTACGGAAGGTTTTATAAATCTGGATCATTTCTCACTCAGGACAAATCTCAGTTTTTTTCGTAGTAGCTTTTCCAAGTAGATTTTTACGCACTCTTTTATAAATGAGACCCCTGGTCCTGAGGAAGTCCTGGGCCGCTCCTAGACCTGATACAGACCAGAGAACACACATCAGAGACCAAAGACCAGACTGAGAGACAGAGACAAGAACCACCCTGGTCCTGAGGAAGTCCTGGGCCACTCCTAGACCTGATACAGACCAGAAACCAAAGCTGTGCTTAAGACGTAACAAACGTGTCTGATCATTCTCAGCACTCACATAGAAGAACAAAATGCAGAGGAATTGTACTTTAAACTGCTCTTTATGTTACAAGTGTCTTACAAATAAGACTTTATTCATCTTAATAGTTTGGGCCTTAAAGCTGCAGTCCAGGTTCAGAAGTGTAAAGTATATGAATTTAAGTAAGCCGATACATATCTGGAGACGTATTTGTCGTGAATTATTTCAAAAGTCTCAAAAACATGAGGCTGTTTGTCCTGAAACAGTTTCAGATTTCAGTATTTCTGTCCATTAAGTCCAGCTCGATGATGCAGCTGTTCCAGGGTCAGTGTGAAGAGAGGACAGAGGCGGAGCTCACAGGGGGAGGGGCAGGGCTGGGGCCCCACTGACAAACACTGACACCAGGTGGAGCTTCAGGAGAAGTGCAATCATAAATGAATCATAAAACTACACAGAAAACAGGGAGGCACCGATCCAGCTTTTTCAGTTCTTTGTCTTTAAATGGACTGTACCTGATATTACCCGATACCAGTGTAAGGGCTGACACTGCTTTTCTGTCTTATTAAAACATGACACATTGTCGTCATATATTGTCATGTAACTGTTATTTATACTGCAACATACAACAACTTAATCTGAATCAAATAAAATAAACATGAGACATTGTGGATCAACACCAGCCAACAGTCTCGTTATGCACAACAATATCGGCTGAACCGATATCATGGAGCCGATACCTGGTCCAGCTAAATGTCCTGGATCGGCACCGATATCCGATCCCAGTATCGGATCTGTGCTTCCCTAAAATGACTAATGTACAAAACGTGTTGGTCTAAAAGAGCCCACTCCAGACTGAGGGAAATGCATTTGTTTTATTCAAAAGTCTCTGAGGTAGAGCTGGGTGATATTGACAAAAATGAATGTCTTGATATTTTTTGGGCAAATCTCGATAACGATATTCAGACAATTATTACGTCAATAGGCTGTGTTCAAGTTGTAGAACGTAATGATGTCATGAATCTAGATGTGAACAAGATTTCTGATTAACAACACTGATGTTTCCATTAGTGACTAGACCCGATCACTTTTATATTACAACAAAAAAACTGACTTTGAACCAGATTTATTTGAGCTGCAAACATCTGTGTGAAGTATTATTGATCTGGAAAAGGCTGGGATGTCACGTGAACAAAGTGAAATGTTTAAATGAATCACAGATATATTGCATTTATATCTTAAGTTGAAAGTTACAGCATCATTTTCTCTATTTTCTATTCTTACAGGTTCTTTTTGTGGCAATTTTAACTACAAACGATATACTCAATATGAACTTGAGTATATCGTTACTTGAATATCTTGAAAACCACATTCAGGGTATTATCTAAAATTCAATATATTGCACAGCTCTAGTCTGAGGCAGGATCTTTATCTCTTTATTGTCACAAATATTATTTAGTCTACAATTACGTTTTCTGTCGCTTTGTGTGATTTTATAAATTATAATGGCAAAAGTTAATTTAAACGCTGCTTTGGCTTGAGTTTGTAGAAAAGACTGGAGGGACCCTGAAGCTGACCTTTGCTTAGGACCCCAAAAGTTTAGATCCGGCTCTGATCAAAGGTTTTAACAAATGTAAAACCAGTTAAGATCTTAAATCTCTCGTTTCTAATCTCAGACGTTTACAGAGTTTAGACCCAGAGAGACAAGCTCCAGAGTTTGTACCTTTCTGTTGGCCAGCTCGGGTTTGCAGATGGAGGCGGAGTTTAGTCTGTGCAGGTTTCTCCGGAGCACGGTGGAGCTGAGGTCACAGGTCACAGGTCAGAGGTCACACACAATCCTTATCTAGTGTTTCATGTAAATGTGAAATATGTAAAACTCACAACTTTCCGTCTCCGAAAGATCGAACCAAACAGTTTTCCTTCTTCACCACCAACTCCTCGTTACAGACCGGAGACAGAACCTGAAAGAGAGAGACAGACGAGTGAGACACGGAGACAAAGACACAGAGAGAGAGAGACCAGAGACAACACCTGACAGAGAGAGAGAGGGGGTTAGAGACAAGGGGGAGAGAAGGAGAGAGAGGAGACAGAACCTGAAGGACAGAGAGAAAGACAGACGAGTGAGACACAAACAAAGACAAAGAGAGACAGGGGAGAGAGACAAGATACAGAACCTGACGAAGAGAGAGAGACAAACAGTGAGACACAGAGAGAGAGAGAGAAACAGGTGAGAGAGGGAGGAGAAACGGAGACAGAACCAGACACAGAAAGAGAGAAAGAGACGAGTGAAACACAAACGAGTAAGACAGAGGGAGAGAGAGGGAGAAATCAAGAAGAGAAGGGACAAGAGGGGGGCAGAACCTGAGACAGAGAGAGAGAGAGAGACACAAATGACTGAGACACAGAGAGAAACAGGGAGAAACAGGGAGAGAGAGAGAGGAAAGACGGAGACAGAACCTGACACAGAGAGAGAGTAAGAGACGAGTGAGACACAAAGAGAGGGGGGCAGATAAGAGACAGAGACGAGTGAGAGAGAGACAGATAAGAGACAGAGACGAGTGAGAGAGAGACAGATAAGAGACAGAGACGAGTGAGAGAGAGACAGATAAGAGACAGAGACGAGTGAGAGAGAGACAGATAAGAGACAGAGACGAGTGAGAGAGAGACAGATAAGAGACAGAGACGAGAGAGAGAGAGAGAGAGACAAACAGGTGAGACAGGAGTGAGAGAGGGAGGGGAGGAGAGACCGGAGACAGATCCTGAGACACAAACAAGTGAGAAACAGAGAGAGAGTGAGAGAGAAGAAGAAGAAGGACGAAAGACAGAGATGAGTGAGAGAGGGAGGAGAGAAAAGACAGAACCTGAGACACAGAGAGAGGGTGAGAAATGAAGGAGAGAGGGACAGAGGGTGTGTATGTGACAGCAGCAGGACTCAGACTCACCAGGACCAGAGCAGCTTCAGGACCGTCCACAGAACAAACTGTCCCCAACAGATCATCAGACACTCTGAGACTGTCGTCTTCTTCTGAGGAAGAGGACGAGGACGCCTCTTCATCAGCTCTGGACAGAGACACAAGAGAGAGAGACAGTCAGGACTAAACCAGGACTCAAACAGATCTGAAACAGGTTCAAACCAGGACTAAAGCGGGTCTGAACTGGGTCTAGACGAGGTCTGAACCAGGACAGCAGCAGCAGCAGTAGTAGTATGTGTAAATGTTATTTACTGTATGTAGGATCAGTGTTTGTGCCCTGTTCCTTTCCCTGCCAGGGGACTGCAGGTGTAAACTAGCCTCAGGCTAACTCTGGTACAATGTATAAATGGAAACATTTATGTTCTAATTGTACATAGTCCCCTTTTAAAATAAATTAAATAAATAAATAGTAGGAGACACTCACACAGCCTGAGAGGAGCAGCGTCCTCTGTTGGACAATCTAAAACAAGACTAAAGCAGGTCTGAACCAGGTCTAGACCAGGACTAAACCAGGTCTCTCCAGCAGCAGCAGCAGTAGTAGTATCAGTAGTAGGAGACCTGAGAGGAGCGGCGTCCTCGGTTGGACAATCTAAAACAAGACTAAACCAGACTAAACCAGGACTAAAGCAGGTCTAAACCAGGTCTCTCCAGCAGCAGTAGAAGTATCAGCAGTACTAGTAGCAGTAGTAGTAGTAGTAGTTGTAGTTGTTGTAGCAGTAGTACTAGTAGCAGTAGCAGTAGTAGTAGTTGTAGTTGTTGTAGCAGTAGTACTAGTAGCAGTAGTAGTAGTAGTAGTTGTAGTTGTTGTAGCAGTAGTACTAGTAGCAGTAGTAGTAGTAGTAGTTGTAGTTGTTGTAGCAGTAGTACTAGTAGCAGTAGCAGTAGTAGTAGTAGTAGTAGTAGCAGTAGTACTAGTAGCAGTAGCAGTAGTAGTAATTGTTGTAGCAGTAGTACTAGTAGCAGTAGCAGTAGTAGTTGTAGTTGTTGTAGCAGTAGTAGTAGTAGTAGTAGTAGTAGCAGTAGTACTAGTAGCAGTAGCAGTAGTAGTAGTTGTAGTTGTTGTAGCAGTAGTACTAGTAGCAGTAGTAGTAGTAGTAGTTGTAGTTGTTGTAGCAGTAGTACTAGTAGCAGTAGCAGTAGTAGTAGTAGCAGTAGTACTAGTAGCAGTAGTAGTAGTAGCAGTAGTACTAGTAGCAGTAGCAGTAGTAGTAATTGTTGTAGCAGTAGTACTAGTAGCAGTAGCAGTAGTAGTTGTAGTTGTTGTAGCAGTAGTAGTAGTAGTAGTAGCAGTAGTACTAGTAGCAGTAGCAGTAGTAGTAGTAGCAGTAGTACTAGTAGCAGTAGTAGTAGTAGTAGCAGTAGTACTAGTAGCAGTAGCAGTAGTAGTAATTGTTGTAGCAGTAGTACTAGTAGCAGTAGCAGTAGTAGTTGTAGTTGTTGTAGCAGTAGTAGTAGTAGTAGTAGCAGTAGTACTAGTAGCAGTAGCAGTAGTAGTAGTTGTAGTTGTTGTAGCAGTAGTACTAGTAGCAGTAGTAGTAGTAGTAGTTGTAGTTGTTGTAGCAGTAGTACTAGTAGCAGTAGCAGTAGTAGTAGTTGTAGTTGTTGTAGCAGTAGTACTAGTAGCAGTAGTAGTAGTAGTTGTAGTTGTTGTAGCAGTAGTACTAGTAGCAGTAGTAGTAGTAGTTGTAGTTGTTGTAGCAGTAGTACTAGTAGCAGTAGTAGTAGTAGTAGTTGTAGTTGTTGTAGCAGTAGTACTAGTAGCAGTAGTAGTAGTAGTAGTAGCAGCAGTACTAGTAGCAGTAGTAGTAGTAGTAGTTGTAGTTGTTGTAGCAGTAGTACTAGTAGCAGTACTAGTAGCAGTAGTAGTAGTAGCAGTAGCAGTAGCAGTAGTAGTAGTAGTAGTTGTTGTAGCAGTAGTACTAGTAGCAGTACTAGTAGCAGTAGTAGTAGTATGAGACTCACACGGCCTGAGAGGAGCGGCGTCCTCGGTTGGACAATCTAAAACAGAACTAAACCAGGTCTAGACCAGGCCTCTCCAGCAGCAGTAGTAGCAGTAGCAGTAGTAGTAGTACTAGTACAAGTAGCAGTAGTAGCAGTAGCAGTAGTAGTAGTACTAGTACAAGTAGTAGTAGTAGCAGTAGTAGTACTAGTATGAGACTCACACAGCCTGAGAGGAGCGGCGTCCTCGGTTGGACAATCTAAAACAGAACTAAACCAGGTCTAGACCAGGCCTCTCCAGCAGCAGTAGTAGTAGTAGTAGTAGTAGTAGTAGCAGTAGTAGTAGTAGAAGACACTCACACAGCCTGAGAGGAGCGGCGTCCTCGGTTGGTCTTCTTGCCGATGACTGGAGTCCCAAAGTGCTCGGGGTTTGTGAGAGGAAGCTGGTCCAGAGTCTGACACAAACATCACAAACATCACACACCACAGAGTTAAATAAAGGAGAGAATAATCAGCTTTTATAATCACACAAGAGACGGAGTTTAGGATCAGAACGAGCTGTTTCAGTCACAGAAGAACAAACTGCAGGGGCTCAATGTGTTTGAATTTATAAAGTATGTTATGTGACCACAGAGTTCATGTCACTACAACACTTCAAAAATGTGATAAATATTCCCATACTGGCCAGTCTCAACTTGGCCAACTTTTTAAGAATAAACTTTTTTCTTAGCACTTGAAATGGAGAAAGTGACAGATTATTGATCGAACTACTTTGTATAACGCCTGTAAATTCACCTTTTTGTTTTGTATATTTTTATTTACCTATAGTTAGCGGCTCTTTCTGACTTAAATGTTCTTTGTATTGGGCCATCGCAGCTCTTGCTGTTAAAGGTTGCAGACCCCTGTTCTAGTACACATATTACAAATGTTCTAGTTAGTACATCCGTGTTCATGTACCAACAGTAACACTGACCTCACACATGTTCTAGTTCACACGTGTTCATGTACCAACAGTAACACTGACCTCACTCTTGTTATATGAGTATATAGTGTTATATTGTACTGACAGCAGCACTGACCTCTCATCAGTACACACACTACACGTTCTAGTACATACATGTTTTGGTACATACGTGTTCTAGTTCATACGTGTTCATGTACCAACAGTAACACTGACCTCACACACGTTCTAGTACATACATGTTTTGGTACATACGTGTGTTCTAGTACAGACATGTGTTCTACATACATGCTCTGGTACACACGTGTTCATGTACCAACAGTAAGACTGACCTCACACATGTTCTAGTACACACGTGTTCTAGTTCTTACGTGTTCATGTACCAGTAACACTGACCTCACTCTCAGCGAAGTGTCTCTCTCCTTTCAGACACAGAGAAGTTCTCCTCAGAGTTTTCTCATCTCCATCGTCAAACACTGGAACAGACACACATGTTTAAGCATCACGTGTTTAGACCTATCAGAACCTTCACATGTTTAAGCACACGGAACTATCAGAACCTTCACATGTTTAAGCACACGGAACTATCAGAACCATCAGGAGGAACTAGAACCGTCCCACGTTCAGAGCAGGAGAACTAGTCTGTTCTGTTTCTTACCGACGGTGTAGAGACTGGCGTCGGTCAGTTTGCTGATCACAGCCTCACAGTTTGAGCCTTCGTTTGTCTTCACCTCCACCACAGAACCAACCTGAACAACCACACAGAAGGAGAGAGAACAGGAGAGAGGGAGAAGAGGGAGGAGAAGGAGGAGAAAAGTGAGGAGAGAGGGAGGAGAAGATGGGTTAGAAAACAAGAGAGAGGGAGGAGAGACACACACAGAGAGAGAGAGAGGAACAGAGGGAAGAGAGGAAGTTAGAGGACAAGAGGAGAAGGAGGAGGAGGAGACACAGAGTGAGGAGAAAGGGAGAACAGAGAGAGAGAAAGAAGAGAGGTTAGAGAACAGGAGGATGAGAGACAGAGAGAAGGAGGAGAGGGAGAATAGAGGGAGAGAGAAGAGGAAAGAACAGACTTTAGCAGCAGCAGCAGAGCTAAATCCTCTTCAGAAGCTTCACATGTGGAACTGAAGGAGAACTGAGACTTACCCGGAGCTGACCTTTGACCTGGTCATCGTGAACCACCTGAGACGTGCCCTCGGACTTCAGATTCACCTGCACACAACAACAACACAACACAACTGTTAAACACAACAACAGCAGAGTGTAACCCCACACAGTCTGGTTCAGATCAGATGGAGCAGACGTCTGAGTGTAAATGTCTTTAATATGAAACCTGATTACTGTTTTGTGTGAGAGAAACATTCTGATCCAGACTCTGACGTCTTCACAGCAGGACTTTGCTTTTCTGTCAGTTTCACTTCAGGCACAATCTTTTGTCATATTTAATCATTGTAGATGTTTTTCTGGGAGAAATAAACCAGTGGATGAAAATGAAGAGTCTAAACATGTCAGTGTCCATGTTTGTTGTGTGGTTCTGCTTCTGTGGGACTGACTTTTGGATAAATCCATTTTAGAGTGACACGAGTGAAACTTTAATCATCAAACGAGTTGGTCTGGGTCAAACACAGCAGTGGAAACAGGAGAGTGGGACAGGTTCTGAACCAGGACTGAACCAGGACCATCTCTGATCTAAAACTCAGCACCGTACATGACTTTTACAAAACAGGGTTTAGGTTTGATCTGGTCACATCTGCAGAGAAAAGAGCTCGAGGAGATCTTATTAGATCTTTTTACATCTTTTTTTCATTTAGATTTGTGCTTCAAACATTTGCTTAAAAACAACAAGCTTGTCTATTCCTCTCATTTTGTTTCTCCACAACACTTGTGCGTGTATGTGCTCTTGTGTGTGGTGCTCATGTGCACGCTCAGGTTTAGGTTAGGACGTAAGTAAGCTTCATTTTGTACAAGACTTTTCACAGACACAGAGTCACAAAGCTCTTCACAGTGAGACTCTCCTCTGTCAGCGACAGCAGCAGCTCAGCCTCCAACCACCACCAAGCGTTCTCTAACCTGCATGTTATTGTCTAGAGGGGAAACCAGAGGAAACTCACCCAGACACGGGAGGAACATGCAAACTCCACACAGAAAGGCCCAGGCTGAGTGACCTTCTGCTGTGAGGCCAGAGCGCTAACCACTCTGCCACCAGTGTCTGATAAACCCCTTCAGACCTGACACTGGACAATGTCAGACACTTTATTCACAGTTTTTACACAGTTTGGTCTCGACAAACACAAACAGCTGATGCAGCGTTCGAAGTCTGTCAGAGCTACAGATAAAGTTTTCATGTAAATGAGAGATCGGCCGATAGGAGTTTTTCTTTGGCCGATACTGATGTCGATTTTTAAACCATTTGTCAGCCGAGGCCGATATCCACGGCCGATTTTCACAGACAATTTCTGAGACCAGTTTTCTTATTTTAGGTTTAAAAAGCCACAACAAAAACACATGTTTTATTTATTAAACAATAAGAATCCAAACTATTATTTTATCTTGTTGTTTAATGAATAAAATGTGCTTATGCAGATTATTTAACATTTTTAGAGAGTAATTCTAGAAAGTTCTCCTCTTCACCGCAGAATGAAACCTACACTGTTTAAACCAGAGCAGCCACGAGCTTCCTCTGAATTCATAAAGACACACAAACAAGAACTGGACTTATCAAAGCTTGTGCTGCAGCAACAGTCACAGAACAAGAAGAAAACTGTCCTTAAAGACGTGTTCATGATCAAATCAAAGCTGCAGAAAACAAGTCTGACTGTTTCTGTCCAAAACCAGACCGGATGACTGTGAGCGCGAGACTCTCTTGTGCAGACGACTAAAGGCGACGCGACAACTGCTTCATCAAATATCACAATATGGACAATATGCAAATAAAAACCAAACATCGGCCCCAAAATATATCGGTCTATCTCTAGTGTAAATGTGTCGCTTTGTCACAGGATCAAGTCGGCGTTGGGTGAGGAACATTATCAGGGTTCCTGCACAGCTTCTAGAATGAAATGTAACGGGCTGATTCCACATCCTGCATATCCGCTGCGCAGGTCTGCGCCTCAGCTCCGTCCTTCCAACTCCGTCCGACAAAATTGCGGATCAATGGTAAAATCTTCTGCGCCCTGGTCCGACCGGATCAAGTTCCACAGATCAGAGCCAAACAGGAAACAGAACGTGAACTACGTCCGGAATTTCAAGGTAAAAACACTTGGCACGGACTTTATTTTGATCACAGGACTTGTATTTAATCTTTATATGCATAGTTGCTTTGCCAGTTTAACTCAGTCTGCTGTAAACTTTCACTTTATGTCACTTAAACAATGTCAGGAGAATACTTTTTTTCGGACTTATTCACGTAAAGCCTTTGCCCTCGTGTGAGAGAGAAAACACACGTAAGCTCATGTGATGAGAGCTAAAGACAGATCCATCAAAACACTCCTGCTGCACAATAAAGAGATATTTTGGCTTTAATTGAAAACGTTTATTTCATAAACTTGTCCTCTCCGCACATGCTCTTCTCGTGCCTCTCGAGGCTTCGCAGCCTGGCGGAGACAACATGCACCAGTAGGAATATGCAGGATGTGGGATTCCTGTGTAAGACTTTTTATGACTTTTTACAACCCTGCAGGAGCCCTGATTATTTCACGTTTCTGCTCTTTTCTAGGACTTGTCCAATCATGGAGCCTAAAGAGGGACAGAAGAGAGCCACGAGAGGGTCTGCTCCAGGACCTCAGAGACTCAGAACGAGTGGAAACAGCACCAGACCGGACTGAACCGAGCTGAGGGAAACAGGGCTAAAGACACAAACAGAACCAGACTGACCTTGACTTTGACCAGTCGTTTGACCGTTTTGATTTTAGCTTCACAAAACGCTCCTCTGTACTTCGCACTGACGTCTGTCCCCACAGTCAGATAGGCAGGCTCCTCCACTGCCTGAAATATACAAAATATACATAAATATAAGTAATAATACACAAATAATGATCCTAAACACACAGTCAGTAGGCAGGCTCCTCCACTGCCTGAATATAGGTAGCAGGCTCCTCCACTGCCTGAAATATAAAAATATACACATAAATATACAAAATATATACATAAATATAAGTAATAAAACACAAATAATCCTCCTAAACACACAGTCAGATAGGCAGGCTCCTCCACTGCCTGAAAGACACAAAATATACAAAAAGTATAAGTAAATACACAAATAATCCTGCTGAACACACAGTGACAGACACAGGCTTGACCTCTGCCTAAAAACAAGAAAATATAAGATTATAAAGACAGGAAAAGCATCAAAAGTCTTGTGCAAACTCAGGCGGCTCCACTGTGAACGAACACACAAATATAATCTGTATTTGTGTGGATATATAAAAGTAAACTGTGGACAGGACGTCCCACAGACGCTGGACCTGGGACAAAGAAGAGTCCGCATTAAATACAAGAAGTTTCTCTGAAGTCACGTCACTAAAGAACATTCTGAAGGTAAAGTCATCAGAAACATGGACCAAGCCAGGAAGAACAAGACCAAAACAGGACAAAACCAGGGTCTAAACCGGGTCTAAAGACTCTAAATAAACCAGGTCTAAACCGGTCTGGACTAAACAGGGTCTAAAGCTGGAATAAACCTGGACTGGACTAAAACAGTCTAAAGCTGGAATAAACTAGAATAAACCTGGACTAAAACAGGGTCTAAAGCTGGAATAAAACTGGACTCACTCTAAATGGACTAACCAGGGTCTAAAGCACTCTCTAAAAAACCAGGACTAAACCAGGGTCTAAACCAGGGGACTAAACCAGGGTCTAAACAGGACTAAACCAGGACTAACCAGTCTAAACCAGGATCTAAACCAGGACTAAACCAGGGTCTAAAGCAACCTGGACTAACCAGGACAAACCAGGTCTAAACTAGAATAAACCTAGAATAAACCTGGACTAAACCAGGACTAAACTAGGACTAAAGAAGGTCCAAACAAGGTCTAAAGCAGAACTAAACCAGGACTAAACCAGGGTCTACAGCTAGAATAAACCTGGACTAAACCAGGACAAAAGAAGGTCAAAAGGACAAAACAGGGTCTAAAGCAGGACTAAACATCTAAACAGGACTAAACCAGGGTCTAAAGAAGGTCCAAACAAGGACAAAACGGGGTCTAACCGGTCTAAAGCAGGACTAAACCAGAATAAAGAAGGTCTAAAGCCAGCCTAAACCAGGTAAACCCAGGACTAACCAGGGTCTAAACCAGGACTAAACCAGGGTCTAAAGCTGGAATAAACCTGGACTAAACCAGGACTAAACCAGGACTAAAGAAGGTCCAAACAAGGACAAAAACAGGGTCTAAACAAGGACTAAACCAGAACTAAAACAGAGTCTAAACCGGGTCTAAAGCAGGACTAAACCAGAAGTAAAGAAGGTCTAAAGCCAGCCTAAACCAGGTTAAACCCAGGACTAAACCAGGTCTAAAGCAAGACTAACCAGGTCTATGTGATCTTCTCGTTTGCAGGTGTATCTTGTGTTTTCCCGTCCGACTCTCACCTTCATGTTGCTGTTATTTGAGGGAGTCCAGCTCGAAATCGCGGTGCAAACTTTTCACTGCAAAGACACAAAAACAAACGTTAAAAACTAAACGTCTCATGTTCAGGTCGTGAAGAAGACGAGGCCGAAGACGGAGGAAGGTTCTTCACCACAAGTTAGTTTGAAGAATCTGTTACCTGAGTTTAAAGTTTAACCAGGAAAATCGAGTATTTAAGATTACAGCCACGTAAGAAGATTGTTTTGATGTTTTATAAAATGGCTGAGATGTGGATAAAGTGTCAAAAGCTGAATTTAATGTGCAGACTAGTTTTGTAACATTAAACAGAAGATTTGGGTAAAATTTAACGACACTACTCGGAACAATAAAATAATTAAATCATAAAATGGCTGATGCGTTTGAGAAAGGAAAGAGGACATTTATGAATAGTTTGGGTTTATTTTTGAGGAGTAAAGTGTGAGTTTGTGACAGTTGCACAGGCCCTGGGTGAGTCTGAGGTCCGGGGGGATTAAACGGGACTTTTAAAGGACTTTGCGGCCGCTGCGGTGGAAAAACGTGAGTAAAACGTCACGTCGTGGAGCCGTGAAGGAGCTGTGACCCGGGCCTTTGCTCCAAACCTCCTCCCGGTCCAAACTTTACCGTGTGCGGGCTCTGGAGCAGCTCTGACCCGGCTCCAGGCGCACAAGCTCCGGGTCCTGGTGCGTTTTCTTCCCGCTGGTTTGTCGCCATCGCGGATCCGTGTCACAGGCCAAACTTTGTGCTCGTGTTCCGCTCCAGAAGCAGTCTGGAAGCTCACAACAAGCTCCAACACAGTCCTGGCGTCAAACACACGTAAACAGTCCGGGATCGAGCTGGAAATCCGGGTTAAAACAGCGGTTCTCTCTCCGAAGCTAAATTTAGCTTTAGGTTTTAGCGTAGCCAGCGCGAGTTTGTGTCATACGGCGATTTAAACCGACCTCAGCCCGACATTTGTGCTTCTTCTGCGGGTTAAACTCGGACACAGCCGGTCCCAGCCACAATCGGCTCAGTTTGAAGCTAAAAACACTGTCACAGACGCATTTATTTATTTATTTGGCGGCGGATTCACAAAGACACGGCGCTTTCACATTTTCTCAAAAACAACTGCCATTCAACGCGATGTAACAGCGCCTGGTCCGCGGCCGTTTACCCGCCCACAGCAGCTCTGAACCCGGGCACAGAGCCGAGCCGAGCCAGGACTGAACCCGGGGCCAGTTTGGGTCTGGTTCAAGGCAGAAATATTGACATTTTTACTCACATTCATCGACGGAGCAGCTTCCTTCTGCCTCGAAGCGAACAACAGGCGTCTGAGCCCTGAGTGTGTTTCCGCTCTCCATTGGCTGAGCGCTGGCTGAGGCCGCGAGGCTCGAATGTGATTGGCCGAGGGAGGCGGACATTGCCATAGGTTCCGAGGGAAAGCAGCCAATCACAGCGCGTCTCCGGTCAAACCAGAGGAGCCAGGCATTTGGACCGAGAGCAACGAAACTGCGATTTAAGCAACATTTATCAACAATATTCACTTTAAATACAGTTTTAACAATAATAAACAGTTAGAATTAAGTGTAACAGTGTGTGTTCCTCATGATATTACTTTAAAAACAAGTCCTACACTAAATTATCAGGATATATTTGTTAAATTCTAGTATTCTATAAACGTATAACTTCTTCTATTCCCGAGCTACTACTTAAACATTAAAATAATACAAAAATAAAGTAGATTTCAAAGAGAAACTGTGATAAACCAGTTATAGTTCTTACAAAATATAAAGAATCCAGTGCAAACATAGAATTAAAGGTCTTTCATATTAATTTAGAGTAAATTTCTTTCTTTGAAGCTCAATTAACATACATTTTACCTAATTTTTTACTAAAACCTCCGTTGTGACATTAGTTTGTACTTATTCATTGATTATACTTTTGTGAAGCTCAAAACAAGTTTGATTAATATTTTAAACTTTTGTAATAGAAAAACAAACAAAAATGTAATTTTTCCTTCTAAAAATATTGCATATTATTAAGTTTTTAAATCTTTTTACTTCACTTTGCCTCAGTTTTATAGTTTTGAACATTCTTATGAGTTGAATAAACAAGTGTTGGGTCAAATACACGAGCAGTGATATAAAAACAGATTTATTAAGAGCATAAACAGAAATAATGCCGTTAGTTTAGTCTTTTTCAGGTTAAAACGTCTCATTTAAACTCCTCTCTGTCCGTGTTTCAGTCTTGTTTGTTCTGTGATTAATAGTTTGATCAAAAGTTTATTCAAAACATAAAAACTCTTCGGATCCGGACGAAACGCCTGGGTTTTACGCGCGCGCCCAATCGCAGCCGCGCGCACAGGAAATCCCGCCGCCGCCGCTCGCCATTGGTCGCGCGCGGTTTGTTCTGCGCGCTGATTGGCCGCGGCCGCTTCCTCGTGCGCTGCGTCAGTGAGAGAAGCCCGCCCTTGTACGTGCTGAAGCAAAACTGTTCAAAACACGGCGACGAAAAGCGAGAAAAGACACAGAAAAACACGAATTCTGACGTAAAACTGGACAAAGTGCGTGAAAATCTACTTTGTGCGTTTGTAAAAGCGTCTGTGGTTCAAAACTCCGAGGTTTAATTAAGATTTAGAGCTTAAAACACAGCTTCTGATCACAGTTCACGACATAACGGGGTCATCACTGACAGTAAGTTAAGTTTGAATCGGAATTAAACGTTCTCCTACATTTTTATTTGTGCCGAATTAAAATAAAACATATTTCGTTTATCAAGAGCCTTTTATTCAGATAAATCAGTTCTTTTCTCTTTGTAAAGGCGCATAACCGGGACAAAAGGCGTCATTTGTGAGCGGAGTCCGGCGCTGACGTTTTAATACGCGATTCAACGTCATTTTTCTAAACAAAAGCTTCAAATATGAACATAAAGACGAAGCTGAGGCTGAACGTTAACACCTGGAGTTTGTCTCGGCTCAGAAACTGAAGCTTCTAGTGTTTTTTATTCAAAGATTCAAGCCAAACAAACAGAAAGAGCGGAACTATGGCGGGAGGGACGTGCGTGGCGTGCGTCACCGGAAGCCAGCGCCGACGTGGCCATATATGTCAGCGGCGGAGGCTCACGAGGCGGTGCATGGGCGCGCGGACAGTGTGTTCCGATCCAGAACATCCAGATCCGTTTATATTTAAACATTTGTAATAGTCTGAGTATTAAAACTGAGAGATTGTGCTTTTCTGCCAAAGCCTTCTGAATATAATCACTGCAAAACATCACTTAGTCTTGTGTTTGGATGAAAAAGCTCCTGAAATCTGGAAGAAAAGCTCCAACAGCTCAATAATTAGGTTAAATAAATATGATTCTAGATAGAGTTTGTTCATGTTAACTGTTAAACAAATAACAAACCATGTCTTTGTCTTTTTCCATTTTAATTTTGGAACAAACAGAAACATTTGAGTAGAAAAAACACAGCAGACTTTTTACATGTTGTCCTCATCAGAATCGTCCTCTTCCTCCAGAGAATCCTAAAGAAACACAAGGAGAACGATCAGGAACGCAGGAGAAAATACACAAGTAAGAGCTGCTGGAGATGAGCTGAAAGTTTGAAGAATTAAGAGACAAATCTGAGGAAAAACATCAAACTAAATAAAGTCTGAGAGAATCTAAACCGCAGCTGTACCTTTGCGTATTTCTCAGCCTCTTCTCTCAGGTCTTAGGGACGAGTTCATGTCGTCCGTTTGTCACTGAAACACAAACAGATCGTGAGAATTTAGTATCTGAATCTGTGTCTGATGTATAAAGTGATCCACGGTCTTGAACAGTTTGTAAATATAAAATCTGCTGCTGTAGTAACACCAGGGCTGCAGTCAGAGGCCACTGTGTCGTCCCACTGAGGAAAAGCTTCATTTTCAGTGAGAGCTGCACAGGAGTGGAATTCAGTGCCTCTGATTTGAAGAGAATCGGCTACATATGACAGATTTAAAATACGTGTGGAAAAGTGGCTTATTAATATTCAAAACTGCCAACATGATCCATAGGTAGATGTTGCACTTGTCCATCTGCGTATTTTATGTCTATATTTCTTTATTGTATAGACTGTACATTTTTAAATTGTATGTATAATATTGTATTTGTTTTTAGAGTGACTATTTAACACCTGTCCAGGGGACAGCAGATGAAAAATAGCCTTTTGGGCTAATTCTGGTGCATTTACTGAAATGTTTATTAATGTACATTGTCCCTGTCAAATAAACTAATAAATAAAAATGAATAAATAGAATCCAGACTAAACCAGACCAGACTAAAGCAGACACAGACCTTCTCCGACCCAGCTCAGCTCCAGCTCAAAGGCTTTGTCCTTCACTTCGTCGTGAACGATGTAGATTCTGAAAACACACAGCATCGTCAGACTAACAGGCTAACACATACAACAATAAAAGTCTTTAATCACAAACGTAACAGAAATCTCCATCACATGAACTAAAGTCATAAAGCAGGAAGAAGTTTCTTTAAAACTCGTCAAACGAGTGAAATGTGAATCCACCAGAACAAAGAAGAAGGACTTTTTAGGAGGACAATATTTTCCAAATTAAAACTGGAACACTCAAGATTTTGTGGACAAATATTCAGTGAAAGTAGCAGGTAAACAAGTATATAATATATACCGTATATAATATATTCTTATGCACTTGACAGTTTTTTGACAGTGTTTTGCTCATTTTGAAGCACTGTTTTCTCTATTTTGACAAAAGTAATAACAGTATATTTCTTCCTTCACTGTTGGAAAGTGTCAAGAGTCAAACATTAGGACAACTGGGACATGTCTTTAGTAAAACTGTTGTTGATTTGGAGACATTTGCTGGGACATGGGGACTGTTCCAGAGAAACAGGGACGTTCTATTTTAGACTGAAGGGAACTGAAGCTGACGTGGTTTTGTTTTTGTAAAACTCACATTTTGGCCACTTCTTTAACCAGCTCTCGGCACGTCATGTCTTTCATCTGAATAAACAAACAAACGTCATGTCTTTCATCTGAAATAAACAAACAAACGTCATGTCTTTCATCTGAAACAAACAATAAACAAACGTAAACTCTTTCATCACAAACAAACGTCTGTATGACATTGATCTGAAACTCAAATCCTGTAAAACGTAATCACACAAACATTTTTCCATTGTGAATCTTTTGTCCTGCTGACGACAAACTAGGGCTGTGCAATTAACTGAAATTCAATGTCCATTACGAATATTGTTGTAGTAGTTGTGTAATTGTGATTATTGAACTGAAGTTATAAGTCCATTCATAAGTGCTCATGTATTTTCTCCTTTTGGGAAACAGATGGTTTCTTTACACTTGTAGAGACCTGTCACTTATTCATTCTCTCTCTTCACTCTCCACATTTAAAGTCGGGGCAGCGCAAAGTGTGGATGATTGCATGTGAAAAAACGCACAAGATGACTAGTAGTAAAGTGTGGAATGAATTCAGCTGGAAAATAATTACAACACCCTCAGTAACATTTAGATATAATCAAAACAAATCAAACTTATGTTGGAGGAGTTGTGGATTGGTTGGGGATCATACTCACATTTTCTGGGATTGCCCTATTTTGAATTATTACTGGAAAAATGTTTTAGCTGACATAGAATCAATTATGGGCCATAATTTGTCATTGAAGCAATTAGAATGTATTTTAGGGGTCATTATGGACCAAAGATTTGAAAAGAAGAAAATCAAGTTGATTCAAATATTACTATTGGTGGCGAAAAAAATTATAACTAAATCATGGTTGAAAGCCCTTCCTCCTACACAAGATCAATGGCGAGAAGGGCTAAGGAAAATATTTGTGATGGAGAGAATAACGGCAGTGTTACATTTAAAATTGGACGAATTTACTGATATTTGGAACCCTGTAGTGGAGCATTTTGGCTGGTCTAGTATTATATAGGATTGTAAAGGGTGCATGTTTGTGATGTATGGCTGACTCTGTCTTTGATTTTTGTTTTATTAAGCAACAATACCTGCGAGACAAATTAGGTTCTAATGTTCTATGTATGTTGTTTGAGTATGTATGTACATTGATAGTTGCATAATTTTTTAATAAAAATGTGTTCAAAAAAAATTAAATACTGTAATTTCTGCCCTATTGAGCGCACCTGAATATAAGCCGCACCCACTAGATTTAAGTAAGAAAAATGATAAAGTACATATATAAGCCGCACTTGTTAATAGTAAGTCTATGAGAATCTATCATTTTGCTGCACTGCCGTAGTGTTCAAAGCTTGAGAAAAAAGTAGCGGCTTATAATCCAGAAATTACGGTAAATAAAGTCGGGGCAGCGAACTTTTTCAGTTAAATGAGTAAATGTTGTGCTTTCCAATAAAAAGTCTCAGATAAATGCAGCACTTTGTCTGAACTGAATAATAAAGAATCAGGAGCCAAAAGCAGCGTTGTGATTGGCTGAGATTGGGAGGTTCTCTCAAGTTTCACTTTGTGGTTTGTAAAAAGAGGATTTTTAAACTGAAATTGCAACTAAAATAAAAACACATTGATATTAGCCATGTGTTGGAGGATTTATGACAGAAAGTTGTCAGATTTAAAGCCTTAATATGTTTGCAGAGTGAAAATGAGCGACAGTAACGCTCTGCAGTCTCTCGGAGCGAATATTCGTTTGAGTAATCGTGATTTCAATTATGGTTTAAACAATCAGGATTATTCTTTTCATCATAATCAAGCAGCTCTACGACAAACTGACACGTGTCACTCAAACTGAGGCTCCTCCACTAAAACCTCAGAGCCATATATGGGCAGATGGATCAGTATCTATGAAAGTATCTGATATCGGCCGATACCAACACTGATCGTGCACATTTGTGTTCAGTCACAGAAAACATTCAGACAAACGTAAAGCTCCAAAACTCTTCGTCTGTAAGGATCTGTTACTGAAATAATGAAAATACATAATAATGAGAGTTCAGACCTGTAGTTTCTCGATCTCTGTCTTTGCCGCCTGTTTGGCCTTTCCGATCGCACAGCCCCAGTAACCCTGAAAATACACAAATAAGACAGGGTTAGAGACGAAAGAGCAGAGACAGAGAGAGAGAGTAGAGAGAGAACAGAGAGAGAGCCACAGTAACCCTGAGAATAAAAACAAATACAGAGTTATACAAGTAAGAGCAGAGAGAGAGACAGAGAGAGCCAGCCCCAGTAACCCTGAAAACCACATAAATACAGACAGAGTTACAGACGAAAGAGCAGAGAGACAGATAAGTTTAGAGACAAAAGAGCAAAGAGAGAGAGAGTAGAGAGGCACACACACACACAGAGAGACAGTCCTAGTAACCCTGAAAACACACAGAGAGTTATACAAGTAAGAGCAGAGAGACAGACATACAGAGAGAGAAAGAGAGAGAGCGATCACAGCCCCAGTAACCCTGAAAATACACAAATACAGACAGGTTTAGAGACAAAAGAGCAAAGAGACAGACAGGGTTAGAGACGAAAGAACAGAGAGAGAGACAGCCCCAGTAACCCGGAAAACATACAAACACAGACAGAGTTATACAAGAAAGAGCAGAGAGACAGTCATACAGAGGCAGGCAGAGAGAGAGAAGACAGCCCCAGTAACCCAGAGAATACACAAATACAGACAGGTTTAGAGACGAAGAGCAGAGAGAGCAAAGAGACAGTCGACAGAGTGAAAGAGCAAGCAGAGAGAAAGAGAGACAGAGAGAGACATGTTTTAAGAAGAATGGTGAAAGACTTGTGCTGAATTGAAACGTGGAATTATTGTTCAGAGTGAGAGATGTTTTCTCTGAGTTAGATTTAACAGTAAAGCAGCAGGAACACAAGAACCAACAGGTCGTGGAACAAGTTCTCATGTGTTCTTTTGATCTCTTTTATTGTGATTAGTCTAATGATTACATGTTTGATTGCACAAACATCTGAATCAGAAGATAAAGAGACTCACATAAGAGATTCCAGAAGGATCCACCATGTAGAGCTGAGGCCCGTCGTCTTTGTCGTAGGAGCCCAGGATGAAGCTGAAACACACGGACTGTTACACACCTGAGTCTGTGTTTAATGTGTGTGTAAGAGTGTGTGTGAGGGTCTAACCTGCAGCCGAACGGCCTCACGGCGCTGTACAGTGTGTAGTGTGTGTTTAATGTGTGTGTAAGAGTGTGTGTGAGGGTCTAACCTGCAGCCGAACGGCCTCACGGCGCTGTACAGGTGTAGTGTGTGTTTAATGTGTGTGTAAGAGTGTGTGTGAGGGTCTAACCTGCAAGCCCGAACGCCTCACGGCGCTGTACAGTGGTAGTGTGTGTTTAATGTGTTGTAAGAGTGTGTGTGAGGGTCTAACCTGCAGCCGAACGGCCTCACGGCGCTGTACAGTGTGTAGGCGTGGACGTACATGGCCACTCGCTCAGACAATGCTGCACAACAAACACAACTGTGAGATTTAGGCCCAATCCCAATCCCAATTCCACCCCTTTCCCCTTTGCCTTAGCCCTACCCCTCAATTTTGCGCGTTCACGAGAGATGAAGGGTGTCCCAATCCTCTTTAGCGTTAAGGGGGAGGGCAAAGGCAAAGGGGTGTACACCCTTACTACGGAGCTAATTCAGATGCACACTTACAGGCGAAGGGGTAGGAGGAGTTTGACCAAACCAGGAAACGTGCTGCCGAAATATACTCTCAAATGTAAATAATAAGCACTTAAATGGCATTTATTAAGTTATGAGACTGTCTGTGTGTGTTTTATTCACTGTTTGTTGCTGTAATACGATGAAAGCGGAACAGTGTATTTCGTATTGTCGTGTCTCCAGCTGTTTCATTGCCTCGTCTACCTGCTCTGTGCCTCGGCACAAACTTTACCCATCACAGTGATAGACTTGGGCCGTTTTACATGTATTTTATTTTTACGTAGGTTTATAGTTTTCCTCGCACTCGCAAGTCGATCCTCGGAGGTCAAGCAGTCGTCCGAGAGAGCTTCAGTGCGAGCGAGCTGCCAGGCTGTTGTCACGCGATGTCAGCGTCTTTGCACCGGCTTGAGCGAGCGAACCGCGCGGTGGGGCTTCATCGCGGTGTGACAGATCCTGTCCCGCTCTCTAGCCGCAGAGAGCTGGAGTCGGGGGAGGAGCTGTGAGCCTGCGCTGCTCTGTCCGCTCCCAGGCCGAGGTGGATTCAACAGAGGGTGATAGACACTGTTTCTCCGCGGTGTCAGGGAATCCACACCGGCCGTAGGACAGAGCTGCCCAGGCTCACAGCTCTCCCCCGGGCCCGGCTCTCTGAGGCTGGAGAGCGGGACAGGATCTGTCACAAGCCCCAGAGCTCCAGTCACACGCTGCCATGCACAGAAGAGACGTATGAAGCCAAATGAAAGTGAAACAGTTCGCATTTATTTGACACAAAAGTCCTCTTACAAGAAAGTTAATTTCAATAACTTGCCCAACTGTGCTGCTGGACTGAGACCGGTCTAATAAACTAAATTATAATCAGTTAAAAGGTCAAAGCTGTTTGCATAATAAAATAACCAATAATAGATCGAACAGCCTAATAAATAATAAAAACATTTTAATAATAACTACTTACTACTTATAAATTAATATAGCCTATTTATAAAATACAATACACAACTATATACAATATAATATGTGAGCTTGTCCTAAAAAAAAAAATACACACAAGGGCTGTCCTACCTCTTAGCCTTTTTTTAAGGGTAGGGGTACAAAAGAGAATTGGGATTGGGGGTTAGAAGAGAAAACACACACAACCCACACACTCTGCACAGACACACTCACAGCTCACGTGTGTCATCAAAAAGACCATCTAAACCCAACTGACTGACCCTAACCCTAACCCATCTGTGTCATTGGCCCTCATTTATCAATGTTGCGTACAGCGAAATTTGGTGTATATGAGGTGTACGACCAAAACAAGGGACTCATCGAGATTTATCAACATTGACGTGAGCGTACTGTGCGCAAAAACCCTACGCCAACTCCAGAGGTTGTGTAAATGATACGCCAATTTCAAACAGTCACTAAAATGCACTGGAAAACTACTTTTAGCTGCACAAATGTTTTGTCCTTAATCTATTTGACATTACGGAAATACTGCCATGAAGTAATCCTATTTTAGCATAAACAACAGCCAGTAGAAAATTAATAAATGTTCTTTGTTGAAGCTGCGCCTTTCATATTGTAAAACACACTCCAAATTAAGCATAAACCAGCAAAACCATGCTTTGCACAAACACATCCTGAACTTATAGTCTACAGGTCACAGCAGAACCAACAGCAGAAACCAAAAGTAGACTCACCAAAGCGTGATTACAAAAGTCCTGACCCGGTCCGGTCCAGATCCGGTTCTAATCCTGCAGCCGTGCTTCGTGCGCTACTTCCGGGGAAAATGACAGTACATCAGCGGGCTTCGGTCTGGGTCCGTCAGTCAATGGTCCGGATGGGTTCGGTATGTGAGCGGTACTGTGCTTTGAGCGCTGGTACCGGGCGTGTGTAGAGACTATGCGGTCTCGCAGCAGTTTGGGTCCAGACGGTCGGTTCCGTACGTGTTCACAAGCGCGCTCCTGGTTCTGATGCTAACCAAAGCGCTGAAATGATGAGCACGAGGGGCAGTGGATCAGTCCTGATAGGTTCAAGCTGCTATCCTCTGCTGTCTTTGTGCCGCTGCGCTGTCCTGTTCGAGCCATCGCTGGTAATAGAGCAATGCGCACGGACAGAAGCTCAGAAGATCCTGGCCTGGTTTGGCAGATCCTGTTAGATGCAGTCCGTCCTCTGCGCGCCTCGTCCTGGTTCTGAAGGTTCTGAAGTCCGAACCACCTAAGCCACTCCCCGTATCCTCTCATGTGAGCCCAAGGTCTGATCCAGGCCACTCCCCGTATCCTCTCATGTGAGCCGAGGTTTGATCCAGGCCACTCCCCGTATCCTCTCATGTGAGCCCAAGGTCTGATCAGGCCACTCCCCGTATCCTCTCATGTGAGCCAAGGTCTGATCCAGGCCACTCCCCATATCCTCTCATGTGAGCCCAAGGTCTGATCCAGGCCACTCCCCGTGTTCCCCTCGACTCAACCCGGTCTGACCCAGAGCTGCTCCGTGCTCTTATGGCCTAACTTGGCTTCGCTGTCAATATCGAGTCTATTTAGCCCGTTATGTCATAAAACGGTTAATTGCAAATATCAAATGCAGCTCTTTTTTATTTTAAAAACGTGTATTTTGATTTTTATCAGCCCCAATATGTTTTTATGTTTTCCAATGAGCCAAAACGGTGTTAATTCTTTTTTTCATATTTATTACATTTTAGCTATGTGCTGTATTCCGTCCATCTCTGCTGAAAATCCTGTGGGTGAGGCCTCCTCAAACATGAATATTTTGGGGCGTTTCATGCAAATGATGATTTTTGTCCGCCGCATTTATCAAGATCAGGCCTTGTGTTCACCTAAACTGGGCAGGTACACCCCTCTTCATAAATGCCACACACCCTCTGGTGGATTTTCAGTGTACACCCAAAATTTACACCATTTTATACGCAACTTTGATAAATGAGGGCCATTGTGTGGGTTTGAGCCCAGTTTTCCTCCAGAGGAGTTTTACCTTGAGAGGAATGTCGTGTCCGTAGTTGGATCTAAGTTTGAAGCTTCATCTCGAGCCACTTCTGCCAAAGACCGAGCGTCGGCCAATAAACCCGCCACAGCCTGAGAAAAGACAAATAATCCATAAACGACAGAATAAACCCGCCACAGCCTGAAAAAAGAGAATATTCTCTAAACGACAGAATAAACCCGCATTTTAATGACACAAAAGCACATTACTGAACTGTCTCATGTGTTTACATGTTTACAGTGTCTCCGTTCACACATCTCTCTCTCTCACACTTTTTCCTTTAATGCTGCTCTGCGTCTGAACCCGTCTCGGCCTGACAACTGAACGAAAAATACTTTAAACTGTAACACTTTACATTACATTGCATTGTATTATACTGAACGTTCCAAGACATGTGTTGACAGATTGTATGGAGTTCCAATCTATTTTTTGGTTCCATAATCACGTCTCACCAGTCACCAATATAAACCTTTACATTACTTCTTGTTCATTTTTGGCCGATTCTGGGACCTGTAGTTCAAATGTTCTGTGTGCTTTTATCAGGAGGAGGTCACTATCAACACTCATCAGAAACCCTCCCGTTTGACTCTGGATCCTTCAGAGTCTCTGGAGCTTCTCTGACTCGTTAGTCTGGGTCAGAGCTGGAGCTGCAGGAGTTTCCTCGTTTGGATGGTTTGGTTTGTGGAGGAAACTGGACAGAGAAACACTCAGGCTGTGAGAGTCCAACCTGTGACCCTCCCGCTGTGAGGCCAGAACACTAACCACTCTGCACTGACCACCGACAAGCCAAACAAACCAGACAGACAGTGTATGTGTTACCGTGGAGACAGAGTGTGTGTGTGGTTACCATGCCAACGTGTCTGTCGATGTTAAAGATGCGTTTGTTTGATCCCTGTTCGTAAAGTTTAGAAAGAACCAGCTTCTCCACTCCGAAAACCACTCCGTCCTTACAGCGGATCCCCACGGCCGTACTGAAGATAAATATACATAAAATACATTAAATATACTTTAAATAATCACAGTCACATGATCTAAACCACTGTGTCTTACAGCGGATCCCCACGGCCGTACTGAAGAGGAAATATACATAAATACATTAATATACTTTAAATAATCACAGTCACATGATCTAAACCACTGTGTCCTTACAGCGGATCCCCACGGCCGTACTGAAGATAAATATACATAAAATACATTAAATATACTTTAAATAATCACAGTCACATGATCTAAACCACTGTGTCCTTACAGCGGATCCCCACGGCCGTACTGAAGAGGAAATATACATAAAATACATTAAATATACTTTAAATAATCACAGTCACATGATCTAAACCACTGTGTCCTTACAGCGGATCCCCACGGCCGTACTGAAGATAAATATACATAAAATACATTAAATATACTTTAAATAATCACAGTCACATGATCTAAACCACTGTGTCCTTACAGCGAATCCCCACGGCCGTACTGAAGAGGAAATATACATAAAATACATTAAATATACTTTAAATAATCACAGTCACATGATCTAAACCACTGTGTCCTTACAGCAGATCCCACGGCCGTACTGAAGATAAATATACATAAAATACATTAAATATACTTGAAATAATCACAGTCACATGATCTAAACCACTGTGTCCTTACAGCGGATCCCCACGGCCGTACTGAAGATAAATATACATAAAATACATTAAATATACTTGAAATAATCACAGTCACATGATCTAAACCACTGTGTCCTTACAGCGAATCCCCACGGCCGTACTGAAGATAAATATACATAAAATACATTAAATATACTTGAAATAATCACAGTCACATGATCTAAACCACTGTGTCCTTACAGCGGATCCCCACGGCGCGTACTGAAGATAAATATACATAAAATACATTAAATATACTTTAAATAATCACAGTCACATGATCTAAACCACTGTGTCCTTACAGCGGATCCCCACGGCCGTACTGAAGATAAATATACATAAAATACATTAATATACTTTAAATAATCACAGTCACATGATCTAAACCACTGTGTCCTTACAGCGGATCCCCACGGCCGTACTGAAGAGGAAATATACATAAAATACATTAATATACTTTAAATAATCATAGTCACATGATCTAAACCACTGTGTCCTTACAGCGGATCCCCACGGCCGTACTGAAGAGGAAATATACATAAAATACATTAAATATACTTTAAATAATCACAGTCCATGATCTAAACCACTGTGTCCTTACAGCGGATCCCCACGGCCGTACTGAAGATAAATATACATAAAATACATTAAATATACTTTAAATAATCACAGTCACATGATCTAAACCACTCCGTCCTTACAGCGAATCCCCACGGCCGTACTGAGGACGAAATATACACACAATACTTTAAAAATACTTTTAAATCTACTTCAGATGTAGTGAGATTGAAAGACTTAAATGTTAAAATTAGGGCTGTGCGATAAATCAAACTAATTCGATTAATTCGAAACTAGAAAATGGCCAAATCGTAAAATCGAGGTCAGTCCGCCGTGATCCAGCCGCGCGCACTGAGTGGACAACTTCAGCGGCTTTGTAGAGCTCTCCCTCGACTCTCACAAAGAACACACGAACGTAAACCTTGCGCAAGGTGAGGTACACAGCTTAAACTCTTTAAGTTACGAGTTTGTTATTTCTCCGCGGGTGAGTCGGCCGCTTTCAGCGCTTTAGACTCGCGGTAATTTTCTAGAAAAGTCTGGCGGTAAATCTAGCGTCTTTTTGATTTGTCTTTGCTGTTACACGAGCTGCTGCATGTGCTTTATGTGAGGTTTTCTCTGATAAAGTTAAAAACAGTCTACAGCGTCTCAACCAGCAGGCTCCGCCCCTTTCCCCTCCGTGTGTGGAGTAACCATGGCGACGCAGTTTGAGTGACAGGAGTGAGTGATGAACACTCACAAACTTAAAACTTTTAGATATGAAACAACACAATCATAATGATGATCTTAACAGGGCCTAATAGATGCAAATGCTAATAACAATATGAATAGGATGCAGCTGCAAACACTTATTATTAGTTTTAATGTGACATATAACAAGTTAATCTCATTGGCTCATTCTTTATAGATGCTTTAAAATATTATAAGCTCATAATAAAAAGCAGCAGTCGTCGATGACGTTGAATAAAATCGATTAAAATCAAAAATCGTCCAAAGTAGTCCAAAAATCGAGATTTTATTTTTTGGCCATATCGCCCAGCCCTAGTTAAAATGCAAAGTCTCGTGATCTAAATGTTTGTGTCGCTGTGAAGATCGTCTTCTGGGTTTTAGCTCCAAGTTCAAATCTATCTGGCTCCTCCAAACAACATAGAAAACATTTGTACATGACATAAGCACACCGAGCTGTATGCAGATTTTTTGCATATCAGCCTTATTTTGGCGGATATTTGATGAGGCAGTTGTTTGAACAGTCGCCTGCACAGTAGAGCTGCACTCACAGTGATCAGCTGAGATCCAAACTAGTTTTGGAGAGAAATGATATGGTTTGTTTTATATTTATCTCCGTTTTGTTGTGTTTTGAAAAGGAGCATGTTCTGTAATGAGCATAAACATGTTGGATTCATAGACAAAATATTAGTTTAGATTGAACTTTTTTCTTTTTTGGATATACTATCTCATCTCAGCTATGTTTTTTAAAAACTAAAATAAGAAAATCTAAATTTGAAATTGGCCATTGAGATCAGCATCGACTGTCAACATGTCCAAGAAAACCCATATCGGTCGATCTCTACTGAGCTGTAGGTTTTAAATCTCTGGTCTAAAATCGTCTCAGGTGTGAGGAGGTTTACCTGCTGTTCTCCACGGCCTTCATGGCGTATTCCACCTGGAACACTCGGCCGTCTGGAGAGAAGGTGGAGGCCGACAGATCGTACTGAAACACATCAGAGTAAACATATCAGAACACAGACACATCAGACAGAAAGACACATCAGACAGATAAGAGAGATAAAGCACAACACTGACAGAGAACAGTCTAAACTACAGACACATCTGACTGAAACACAGTAGTGTTGTCACGATACTAAATTTCAAACTTGATTTGATACTTGAAAAAAATACTCGATACTTGATACTGATTTCGATACCATGGTGCCACTTTACATTTTTCTTATAATAGTATTTTTATTTTTTAATTATTATTATTTTATTTATGTTTTTCTCTTTGATATGATTAAAACAATAGTATTTTAATATATTATTTGTTTATTATTAACTTGATTCATGAACCTTTACATTAAGACTGGGCTTTGTCCTATCATCAGACACATTTATAGGCTTTATATACAATATTTGATAGTTTCATCATTTCCATCTCCAATGAGAGAAGAAAGGGGGCGGGGCTTAGCGTACGAGAGGGGGAAGGGGCATATCGATACTCGTTCAAACGAGTATCGATATTGTTTTTAGTATTGTTTTTAGTATTAATATCGGGGGATCGATTTTTTGGACAACCCTAACACAGAGAGAAGGTGAAGAAGACTGAGACGTATCAGAGCCACAGCAGAGACTGGACTGAGCCACACAAACATCTGTACGAGTCTAAACCAAAGCAGACACAGTTTAGTCACATCAGAGCAAACTGTGGCCCGAGGGCTGGACGTGGACCTGGACATGACGTTTCTAGTATTTCATGTGTTAGACTTAAACATGGTCTGAACTCTGGAGAAAAAATCCATCTCTATAAAAACACCTTTATACAAAAACATAAAGGATTTAAAGAAGGTCTGAGCAGTATTGTGATAAAAATCAATCTGTGTGACAATCTGCTTCTCATCGTGAGACCACAATCTGTTTTCCAAAGTCTCTTATACATTTTGATGGCAGTGTTTTTTTTAGGCTGCACATTCAAGTCATAAAAGAGATGAATTTTTATGATTTAAAAACTATACTCATTATGACTGAAACGTGGATTCTTTGCATATTTCATTCTTAAAAGTTGTTGTTAATGTTTAGAAAAACTATTAAAATACGACAAAATCACACAATGTTCAAATGAATCAGTTATTTTATTGACGGGCTGATTTTCTAAGGCTTGGTCACTTGTTTCTTCCTGAAAATCTGGCAACACGACAGTCTTTTATAGCTGGATTTAGCCACTGACAGTGAAGCAGGAACTTCAGATTCTTGTTTTTACCTCAAACTAGGGCTGGGCGATCTGTATATAATCACGATTTTTTTTCTCATATCGCTCGATCTCAATTTTTGATTCGATTTAGCCTAACCTTTTTCAAAAACAAATGAAAAATGCCGTTCATGAACATAAGCGAAACTAAAACTTTTATTATGTCCCATTTATGATATTTTTTTGAAGCTTTATATCATTATTCTGTCTCTAAGATTGACTTTTGCTCCAAACTACACATTTTTATTGACAAAAGTTCAGTTTTCGATCTTTCGATTCAAAACCCACCACCAAATAATTGACGATTCGTTTCGATTCAATCTCGATCTATCGATTTTTCGATTAATGGCACAGCCCTACCTCAAAGGCAAAAAAATTAGACATAATCCTGATAAAATCGAAATTGTGATCTGGCTCCAAGAAAATCGTGATACACATTTTTTGCCGTATCGCCCAGGCCTAATTTAAAGCTTATATTTGACAGAAACAAGCTGATGTTTTAGACCACATGTGTCAAACTCAAGGCCCGGGGGCCAAATGCGGCCCTCCACCTCATTTTATGTGGCCCTCAAGGTCTTATAAGGCTTACTTTAATGGTATATTAGTGATAAGAGTAATCTGGGTGTTAACTTAATGAAATGATTTGTCTGAAAGTAAGTCATTTTTCAGACTAATGCAGGTGTATATTCAGCAATTGTCACTTCAATAAATATACAATAATCAAATACAACTATTATTTGTACTATGTCAAAAATGTGTACAGTTAATTTTTGGTTATAACTGGCCCTTCGAGGACAACCATGACGGCAATGTGGCCCTTTGTCAACATGAGTTTGACACCCCTGGGTTAGACCAACAGCTCAGACACTGTTTCAGTTTGTTTCTGTTTCCACTGATTAATCGATCAATAAACATAAGACTGAACACAAAGACTCTTAGTGAAAGTGTGACATGATTATTTAAAGTTTATTATACTTTTATAATAACGTCCTGTTTCTCTGTTATTTCTATGATTCTTTTCTTGTGTTTTTTATGTTTTTGCAGCAGAAATATAAACTTCTGAAACTGTCCAAAAGCAGAAACACGATGGTTTCATAATAAAGTTTAATAAAAGAGTAAAAGTACAGTTTAATTCTGATTCTGAGGCAAAGAAAACCTGAACTTTTAGACGAGATTAAAAGAACTTCTGCAGATTCATAAGTTCATGTTTTAATCAGAGAAAAAGCTTTGACTTGATCAGTTTAGCTTCAGTTTGACTCAGATCAATATTCTTCACAGTGATCGATACAAACTGATCAGGTTCTATCACAGACACATTTAGACTTAAACACGATCAAACCTGTGTGATCTGAGAGTTTTATTCTTTAGTTTTAAAGAGTTTTAAGCTCGTTTCGTTTTCGTTTGTCACGTTAGCTTTAGCCCGTTAGCTTAGCCTGTTAGCGTTAGCCTGTTAGCTCGCTGTGACTCAGCAGCAGCTCTGAGTCCGTGAAGCGGCTCAAATAAAGCTCAGAATCAGAACATTTCAGACACAAACAGAAGATAAAGTCCTGAAAGCGGAAGAGTCTGAGCAGAAGCGGTAAAAGTCCAATTTAACGGACAAACGGAGCTAAAACCGGGTCAGAATGACACTTACCCCGGTCCCGATGGAGCTCATCTTTACTGTGTCACTGCGCATGCGCCAACACCACACATGAAGAACTCCAGGAGGCCCCCGCGTGGACAGGAGCGGGACTGCAGCCGTGTCAGTGAGTCAGATGCCCTCCGAGGCCCGGATGTGCAACAGCAAAACAGGGAAAAGGTTTTTAAATATGTTCAACTTTTTATTTTAGTTCACAAATATAACACCCGCTCTGACTTTAGATTAGTTTGTGTTTCACTGAAATCTGAATATTATTACAAACACAATCACGTGACTCAACAGGATGTTCTCATTCACGGTCAAATCAAACATTTTCCCGAAAAGAACAGTTGTTGTATTAAAGGTGCACTGCAAATCTGGGTCAAAATCAACATAACTAACCCAGAAGTGACAACGTGACAAAGTATTATAACTTATAAGACTTTAACTGTGTTTTAAACTCCCAGTAAAAGTGTTAATTGTGTGTATAAAGTCTTTGTGATGACACATGTGGAGGATTCTGTTATAGAACTCACATTACTTCCTCTCATTTTTACCTTTTGTTTGTCCATTTCTTCATCAATTGCAACTTAACTGTAAAACTATGATCAATATTTACCACAAAGACTCACACCAAACTAAATGTGTTCATCTGTCATATGGACTTTAACTAACTCATCCAATAGTACGATAAGTTTAAACTCATTATATTGAGCTCTTACTACACAAACACAAACAGCTCCAGTTCAAGAAGAATGTTTTGTCTTTGTGACTGACTTTAGATCATTTAGTAAAACTGACGTTTTACTAAAACTTCTCCATCAGAAGTGTTCAAACATCAGAATCAGAGAAGAAGAATCACATAAAACACATAAAACACTCAAACTGTTTGAAAGTCAAATCCTGATTAAACTGAGTTTAAGTCAAACACTTTATAGACGCAACAAAATACATTTAAAACACAGAATCAGAGATTTACAGTCTGACATGAAACTAGGTCTGAACCAGGTCTAACCAGGTCTGAACCAGGTCTGAACCAAGATTAAACCAGGACTAAACCAGGTCTAAACAAGATAAACCAGGACTAAACAAAACCAGATTAACCAGACAAAGATAAACCAAGACTAAACCAGACTAAACCAAGATTAAACCAGGATAAACCGACTAAACCAAGATTAATACCAGGACTAAACCAGGACTAAACCAAGACTAAACCAGACTAAACCTAAAACCAGGACTAAACCAGACTAAACCAGGACTAAACCAGACTAAACCAAGACTAACCGGACTAACCAGACAAACAGACTAAACAAGACTAAACCCAGACTAAACCAAGACTAAACCAGGACTAAAACCAAGACTAAACCAGGACTAAACAAGACTAAACCAAGACTAAAACCAGGCTACAGGACTAAACCAGGACTAAACCAAGACTAAACCAAACTAAACCAGGACTAAACCAAGACTAAACCAGGACTAAACCAAGACTAAACCAGACTAAACCAGGACTAAACCAAGACTAAACCAGGACTAAACCAAGACTAAACCAAGACTAAACCAGACTAAACCAAGACTAAACCAGGACTAAACCAAGACTAAACCAAGAACTAAACCAAGACTAAACCAGGACTAAAAGACAAACCAGGACTAAACCAGACTAAACCAGACTAAACAGGACTTAAAACCAAGACTAAACCAGACTAAACCAGGACTAAACCAGACTAAACCAAGACTAAACCAGGACTAAACCAGGACTAAACCAGGACTAAACCAGTCTAAACCAGGTCTAAACCAGGTCTAAACCAGGTCTAAACCAGGTCTAAACCAGGTCTAAACCAGGTCTAAACCAGGTCTAAACCAGGTCCCACTGCAGCTCAAATGAAAAGGACTATAAACAAAATAAAACTCAGAGAAAAGTTGTTCTAAAGGATTTTAATCAGTTTTAATGTAAAATTTACAGAAAAGTAAAATGAGAAATAATAATAATAATAACAAGTGTAAAAGGCGACTCATGCTTCGGTGAAACTGAAACTGAAACGAACCGGACCAACTCAACCCTTTAGACCAGGACCTGGACCTGGACTGGAGCCAGGACCGGGGCCTGGAACAGAGTCAAGACCAAGACCAGGACCCATACAACTGTTTAGATCAGAACTGGGCCAGGACCAGGACCAGGACTAGGACCCACATAACTGTTTAGTCCAAGACCAAGACCTGGACAGGGACCTGAGCCAGGTCCAGGACCAGGTAAAGGCCAGAGTGAGGACTGGGGCCAGGACCAGGACCGACTCAACCCTTTAGACCAAGACCAGGACCGGGGCCTGGACCAGAGCCAAGACCAAGACCAGGACCCACACGACTGTTAGACCAAGACCTGGGCCAAGACCAAGATCAGGACCGGGACCAGGACCAGAGTCAAGACCAGAGTCAGGACCGGGACCAAGACCAGGACCCACACAACCGTTTAGTCTAGGACCAGGACCTGGTCTAGTCCTGGTTTAGTCCTGCTTTGGTCCAGAACCTGCTTTAGTCTAGTTTCAGTCCTGTGGTGAAAATATGTGAAGAAACTGTTACTATGGCAACATGAAACATTAGCTTCAAGTCAGGCCACACCCGCTGGAGTCAGGCCACACCCCCTACACTCAGGCACACCCCCTTTAGTCAGGCCACACCCCCTGGAAACAGGTCACGCCCCCTGGACTCAGGCCACACCCCCTGGAGTCAGGCCACACCCCCTGGACTCAGGCCACACCCCCTACACTCAGGCCACACCCCCTTTAGTCAGGCCACACCCTCTACAATCAGACCACGCCCCTGGAGTCAGGCCACACCCCCTGGAGTCAGGCCACACCCTCTACAATCAGACCACGCCCTGGAGTCAGGCCACACCCCCTGGAGTCAGGCCACACCCCCTACAATCAGACCACGCCTCCTGGAACCAGGCCACGCCCCCTGGAGTTGTGAGAAGCAAATCGTGAAAATAATCCTGAAATACTTTTGGCTTTAAAGAACTAAACAAGAACTAAACCAGGATTTAAACAGGACTGGATCTGGACAGACCCTGGACTGGACCAGGACTAAAGCAGGTCTGGACCAGGACTAGAGTAGGTCTGGATCTGGACTAACTCTGGACCAGGACTAGAGCAGGTCTGGATCTGGTCTGGATCTGGACTAGAACAGGTCTGGAGCAGGTGTGTAGTTGTGGTCGAGGACTAGAGCAGGTCTGGACCAGGACTAGAGCAGGTCTGGACCAGGACTGGACCAGGACTAGAGCAGGTCTGGACCAGGACTAGACCAGGACTAGACCAGGACTAGAGCAGGTCTGGAGCAGGTCTGGACCAGGACTAGAGCAGGACTAGACCAGGACTAGACCAGGACTAGACCAGGACTAGAGCAGGTCTGTAGTTGTGGTCGAGGCCTAGAGTTTGTCAGATTTACAGAGTTGAGTTTGTTCTAAGTGTTTCCTTTTAAAACTCCCAAACAGCTCTGCAGCAGCTGAAGGTTCCCCTGAAACACACGAAGGAAAGGGTTAGAACAAAACACACACAAGAGAAGAAGAAGAGAAGAAGAGTTAGAACAACAGAGAGAGAAAGAGGAAGAGGGAGAGGAGTTGTACCTTTGCATGTTTGAGCTCCAGTTCTGCCAGCTCCACCAGGTTCTTCCTAAACGCCGCCACTCTGCGAGTCTTAAAGTCGATCAGCTCTGACACACAAACAACACACACTCATGAGACTCAAACCAGACACTTCTGACGCTGACACATGTGTAGGGTCTGTGTGTGAGTCTTAAAGTCGATCAGCTCTGACACACAAACAACACACACTCATATGAGACTCAAACCAGACGCTTCTGACGCTGACACATGTGTAGGGTCTGTGTGTGTATGTGTGTGAGTCTTAAAGTCGATCAGCTCTGACACACAAACATCACACACTCATATGAGACTCAAACGAGATGCTTCTGACGCTTCTGACGCTGACACATGTTTAGGTTCTGTGTGTGACTCTTTCTGTGTGTGAGTCTTAAAGTCGATCAGCTCTGACACACAAACAACACACACTCATATGAGACTCAAACCAGACGCTTCTGACACTGACACATGTTTAGGTTCTGTGTGTGTATGTGTGTGTGTGAGTCTTAAAGTCGATCAGCTCTGACACACAAACATCAGACTCAACATGAGACACTTGTGCAGCTCACACCAGGATGATTGTACACCTGCGCTGCACCACAGAACAACGCTGAACAAAGCCTCGACTACTGTGTCTCTGCCAGGCTGAAGCCCTGAGCAGCTCGAGAAGAACGTGTGAAGAGCACAGGTTTACGTACTAACAGCTCAGGAATTAAAGGTTCAAAACTCTCTCTGTTCTGCAGCAGTGTGTTTGATGGATCGCTCTTTAGGCCACGTCACACTTCACACTGCTACAGGAATGAGACTCGTACAAGCTTCAGACTCCTGTGATCAGAATAAAGACTGTGTATGTTTGGTTCTGATCCTGTCAGAGGTGATGGGCAGTGGAAATGTGAGAAGTGGCATTAACCCAACGGCGTGCTGCTGGTTAATCGAGAGAGTCGAGACGTTTACGCTGGGCCGCATGACTTCAGAGTCAAACAGACTCAAACATTCAACAACAGCAGTTCCTAACCACTCACCTCTCTGTTATGTCACAAGAAGCAAATGGACCAATCTAACACTTACATTTCCCAGCGTGCCACTGAATTAACACGATAGCTTTAGCTTAGCTCACTTCTTCATCCTGTTTGTTGGTTTGGGACACAGCACCACGTCTGAAGTGTTCTACTTCTGTTACTCAAAGAGAACTAAAGTGTTTCGTACTGAATACACAGTCCTGATCAAAAGTTTAAGACCAGTTGAAAATTTGCTAAAATTCACATTTTGCACATTTGGATCCTAATGAGGTTTTAAGTAGAGCTAGATTATACAAAAGAAGGAGAAGTGTGACGAAAAAAATGTGGAACATGTCATTTTAAAGAAAATAATAATAAAGTGAAAAAGGCTGTTTTTCAGCTGATCCAAATCTTAAAGGTAACCCTGACTATAATCACATGTTTACCCTAAACACTTATAATATCATCACTTATATAAATACAGGACAAATACCTTAGAAGTATTTATAGTTTTATTAAAATAGTGTTTAAAGAAATACCTGGAGGCTCCATTTTGCTTTGGTTATGACATCAAATGGTTGTCTGTGTCTTCTGGTGGTTGTCATGGTAACAACCTAGGGAGCAACTATGGTAGGAGTAACCATGGCAACAACCAAAGCAACCATTTGACATCATCAACCCAGAATGCATTGTGTCTGGACAATATGACTGCTCCAATGGCTCCAAACAATGCAGATTTTATAAAATAGTAAGAGTTATATATTTGTTTGTAATTTATTTTAGTAACATGACCAGAACTAGCATTTAAGCCATATTTATCTTCATAGCCAGGGATCCTTTTAAGACCAAAGGCTATAAAGCCTAAATCTGCTCAAAATTCTCCTTTTCTGTCAGGCTTTCAGACAGTTCTGTCTCCTGATGGTTATTGTGCTGCAGTCGGCTCCAGGGCCATAATATGGGTGGAGGACATGCCCAGTGTCTGGACAAACACCATTAGGATCCTCCGGCTCAGCGCAGGTGTCATTTTTTGGGGTCTACACTTGACTTTGTTGTTCCATAATGCTCAGGAGAACATTTAGAATGAGTGTCTGACTGTGGTCCAGCCTCAGCAGCAGAGACTCGCTGTGAGAGGCTTTGCTTATGCAGCTCGATGACCCGGCCACGTTCAAGAAGTGAAAACTTCTTTGCTTTAACCATCAGGAGGACAGAACTGTCTAAAGCCTGACAGAAAGGAGAATTTTGAGCAGATTTTGTCTTTTATAGCCTTTGGTCTTAAGATTTGGATCAGCTGAAAAACAGACTTTTTCAGTTTATTATTATTTCTTCCAAAGTTCCAATTTTTTTTTTTTTTTTACACACTCCCCTTCTTACTTTTGTATAATGTAACTCTACTTAAAACCTCATTAGGATCCAAATGTGCAAAATGTGAATTTTAGCACATTTTCAACTGGTCTTAAGATTTTGATCAGGACTGTATAAACTCACTGTGGACCTCTGACCCTGACAGTCCTACCAGTCACGTGACCAGTGTGTGACCTCTGACCCCTGACAGTCCTACAGTCACGTGACCGTGTGAGACAGTGTGGTGACCTCTGACCCTGACAGTCCTACAGTCATGTGACCAGTGTGAGACCAGTGTGTGTGACCTCTGACCCTGACAGTCCTACAGTCACGTGACCAGTGTGTGTGACCTCTGACCCTGACAGTCCTACAGTCACGTGACCAGTGTGAGACCAGTGTGTGTGACCTCTGACCCTGACAGTCCTACAGTCATGTGACCAGTGTGAGACCAGTGCTGTCTGTTCTCTGGGCCCTGTCCCAATACTCACACTTGTGCACTTCACTGGAAGTGTGCATTGTTTGAAAGGGCACAAGTGCAGAACAGAAATGGGACAGTCCACACTTCAACGTGTTATGATTAAACTGCTGTTAAATTACTACTGTAGTCTATTTGGATCATTGGAACTCACCACAAACATATAAAACATATAAAACATATAAAACAGTGCTGTGAATGTCCATGTCCGGTGGGAATCAGCTGTGGCAGTGAGGTACAAGCCAAATGGTTTTCTTACAGTAGTTTATTATTAAACTGTGCCTCCTGTTAACACTCAGAGCTAGTTGCTAAGGTAGAAGCATTACATCATTTGAAAACTCCACACTTGCCTGAAGTGTGTAAATATGCTGTTGTGAAGTGTGGATAAAAACATTCTAGAGAATTGGGACACTATGCACACTTCAGCGGCTCGTCGTCAACGTGCATTGAAGTGCACAAGTGTGAGTGTTGGGACAGGGCCTGTGTGTGTATATGTGACCCTCTATGACCCTGTGTGACCTCTGACCTTGTGTGTGTGACCTCTGACCTTGCTTGGCGCTGTCGCTGATCTTCTCAAACTTGTGGCAGCAGAGTTGTTGACTCGTCTCAGCCTGAGAACGTCTCTGTTTTTAGCTCGAGCTTTGTCCCAGAGCTTTGTTAGCGTTTTCATAATCCACCAGAGAACGACTCCTGCGAATACAGAAGGTCCTACAACACACACACAAACATACAACTGTTACACACATCATACATACAACTGTTACACACACACTCCAGAGATCCACCTGTAACACACACACACACACACACAACAGCTTTTGTCCAGAGCTTTTGTTAGCGTTTTTCATAATCCACCAGAAGAACGACTCCTGCGATACAACAGGTCCTACAACACACACACAAATATACACAACAACTACAAACCACAACCTACATACAACTGTTACACACACACACATACAACTGTTACACCACACACCATACAAACTGTTACCCCACACACACATACAACTGTTACACACAACACACATACAACTGTACAACACACACCACACACAACTGTTACACCACATACTATACAACTGTTACACACACACTCCAGAGAACGATCCTGCGATACAACAGGTCCTACAACACACAATATACACACAAACTATTACACCACACATACAACATACACACATACAACTGTTACACACATCATACATAAATCCACCAGAGAACGACTCCTGCGATACAACAGGTCCTACAACACACAATATACACACAACTATACACACAATACACTGTTACACACACATACACTGTTACAACACATACATAATCCACCAGAGAACGACTCCTGCGATACAACAGGTCTACAACACACACAGAATATACACACAACTGTTACACACACATACAACTGTTACAACACATACATACAACTGTTAACACACACAACCAGAGATCCACCTGTACACAAAACACACACACACACACACGAGCTTTGTCCAGAGCTTTGTTAGCGTTTTTCATAATCACCAGAGAACGACTCCTGCGATAAAGAAGGTCTAACAACACACAACAATATATACACACAACTGTTTACCACACACACATACAACTGTACACCAGACACATACAACTGTTACACACATTTATCATACATCTAGGTCTGGGCGATACGGCAAAAATTAACATCACATTCTCTTGAGCCAGATCTTGTAGACTGTCCATTTTCCAGACTGTTTTTGAAGGTAAAATCTGCTTTTTTAGAAAGTTCTTTCTTCAGGGTCAATGTCTAGATCCAGTCGTCACAGGCTGATCAGTGTTGCCAGATTTTCAGAGAAAATAAGCGACCAATGCCAAACAAGTGACCTCAACACTTAAAAAAAATACTACAAAATGTTTGATTAGATGTTGTGTATCTTCACAAAACAAGTTTCTAGCTAAATGAACATTAATAACCACTTTTAGACATAAAAATATATATAAAAGTCTAAATATTTTTAAATCAAACTTTGAAAATAGCTCAAATCCACCTTTTTTATGACTTGAAAGTGCAGCCCAAACAAATACAACCTAGATACAATAAAACAAAACAGCCCAATGTCGCTATAAAGAAGAAAACCTGGCAACTCTGAGGAAGAGAAAAAGTAGGCTGGAAACAGATGGATTAAACAGAGACATGAGAAAGGATGAGCTCACGATTCGGTTTTTATCACGATATTGCCCAGACCTAACTGTAAGAACATCAAACATGATC
>JBBPFD010000065.1:0-89135 GCA_038363315.1 Mugilogobius chulae
TAACAATAACATAGACAGAAAGAGTAAATAAGATCAAAGGCAATTCTAACAAAGTGAGTTTTCAAGTCCTTTTTTAAACGAGGCAATAAAGTCAGATGTCCTGAGCTCAGGAGGGAGGCTCGGTCAGCCCTGGTTTTACATTTTGTCCAGGTTTTACATTTTGTCCAGGTTTTACATTTTGTCCTGGTTTTACATTTTGTCCTGTTTTTTGTCCGTTGAATGACTATAGGTTCTGATTGACCGATCATAAGCTCACTATTGGCTCAGGTGCTTGGCCGTGCAGTGATTTAGAAGTGAGCAGTGAGAGTCACCTACAGCAGGGGTTCTTAACGTTTTTGACCCCGAGGCCCGAATTTTCATGTAGAAAGTGACCTGGGGCCCAATCTCATATTAATGTATTGTGTTTTACTGATTTTGTGGCCCTCAAGGAGGTGCTCGCGGCCCAACTTTGGGCCCCGGCCCTATGGTTAAGAATCACTGACCTACAGGACTCAACAGGAGCTAATGTAGATTACAAAGAACAGGGGTAACATGGCAGTACTTACTAGATCGGGTCAGTATCTGGCTGCAGAATTTTGATCTAATTGTAGGCAAGCTATGAGAGATTTTTTTTAATTCCAAAACAAAGTTGCAGTAATCTAATCTTGATGAAACAAAGGCAGTTTAGGTGTATTATTACGAAACAATATGTCCCTATTAAGAATGTCTCCAAGCACAACTTTGACTTGTGTTTCTACTGAATTGTGTCGTCAGTTACACAGCAGCTTTAAACAGTGCTTTACTCTGGTCCCTGTGAAGAGTTTTGATTAATATTGACAAAAGCAACATTTGGAAAAGGTCCCAGAATGCACTGCAGTCTAGAGCTGAGAGGAGCCACTTAGGTTAGAATGGAGAATAAGTCTATAGAAATATAAATGGTGTGAGTGTAAAACCTAAAACTGTATCATTTGTTCAACATTTTCTTGGACGGACGTCTGCACAATATGATAGAATGCAAACTAATGTAACGTTTTTATCTGGACACAGATTTCCAATTTAAATTGAATGTATTTATTAAATAGAACACAGAAGTACCAGCTCTGACTCTGATCCATTTGGCTCCAGCTCCTTTTGACTTTGACTCTCTGTTGTTTATAACTTTACTTCAGTTATACAACGACAACTGACATAACAAAATAACAGACACGTGAGTTTAGTTTGTTCAAAAAGCTTTAATGGATAGTAAAGTGTGTTCCACAGCTTAGACTGCATTCTTCAGTCCAACATTGTGAACATTGTGCTTTCTTTGATAGCACATTGTAAATAAATCCACATAAAAACACAGACATTAGTGATAATAACTTGTAACATTTAATTTGTGTTAAATGATTGCTAAACTCCAGGAAACTGTGTCAGTTGTGTGTAAATTGTCTTTTTTTACAATAAGAATGACTTGTGTAGTTTTCAACTTTCATCCGTCCATTTCTTCATAAAATACTCTTTACCTGCTGCACTTACCACAAGGACTATCTCATCAAACTGAGTCAATAATCAATCAAAAAATAGTAATGTCTGGATTTGAGTCCAGATAGACAATGTGTTGCTAGGTAACAGTCGCGGAATTCCCTCTGCATATGTCATATTAATGGACAAAATAACATTATAAACTGAAGAAAACAAAACGTTTAGTCAATCTGAAACAGAATCATGTTCAGTGTGTTTGACTGAAAAGTGTGGTCATCACTTTAATAGAACAAACACAAAAGACTCCACAGACAAGCCCACTCAAATTTCGTTTGTATGGTTTGTTTGAAAAAACAAACAAACAAACAAACAAACAAAAATATCTTTTTTTGTTTGTTTGTTTTTTTAGGTTAGGCTCCAGTTTGCCTAAGCTTTGCGGATCCAGATCTCATTGTGGTGAGAGAGTGAAAAGGGGCTCTCGTATCCAGCTCCGTAGAAAGTATTTGGGAGAAAACTCTCTCCAGCCTCCTCCAGATCTCTCTTCAGTTTTTCTGCATTCTCTTGTCCCGCACCTAAAGATGGAGGGCCTTCGAAAGACCTGGAACACATCACAGTTACTTACAACACTTCAAGAATAAACATCATTCATACAAATTCATTGAATTCCATTGATAGACTGGCCTGACAAAGATGGTGCTGTTTAGCGACACTCATAGACATTAAATTAGTAGAAGTGCAATCAGCTACTCTGCTCTGTTGCTACAACTCGAACAGCGCGACGTCATATTCCTCCGGTAGAGGTGACGATGCAAATCAACTGAACACAATGGCAGAAGTTGCACTTTTATAGATAAAATGAGCTTAAACAAGTGATTTCAGCAAAACCATGAGCAAAACAGACTGATTTGTGTCTTATGAAGCTTTTTAAACAACTGTGGCGATGTGAAATTATATTTCTCAAACTACTATAATCATAGACTGGAAATGCTCCATCACTCTCTGATGTGACAGAAGCTCCTCCACAGAGAAGTGAAGCTATAACTTTGTTTGGTGTTATTTATGTCATTTGTCTGCTTTTCTCGCTAGTAACATGTAAAAGAGACGTTTGTGTCACTAGAGTCTTAAAAGATGCATATTGTTCACTAGCTGTTAGCAGTTTTATACACAGTTTTTATCTACAATAAAATACTAAAAGGTTTGTAAGCTCAACAATAATTTGTAACAAGGCCTTTGCTAAATGTGGTCGGTAGGTTTGTACAGCTGACACTCTCTGGATCTTTCATAACTTGCGTTTTTTTGAGGGCTAATGCTAACGGCTATAGGAAAATAAACAGAAGAACGCTCAGGACTAGCTTAAATCTTACTAGTTTAGCTCAGATGAGTTGGACTGCACATCTATTAATTATATGTCTACAGTGTTTGGTGAGACTGACCTGACAAAGACCTGTCCCTTGCTCAACGTCTTCACAGTCACTTGATCGACGTTGATGTTTGTTTTCAGAGTCACCTTCGGATCAACCATCCAACACAGCTCGTACTGCTTCCCGCTCGGTCCCTCCTGCTGCGACACCACGGTTGGATACACCTTGTCACCTATGTCCACACCTGTCACACACAAAAGTTGTTTTTGAGTTTAGTTTCAGAACAGTGTTTTCTGAGGCTCAGAGGGGAAAGAAAAGTATCTCACAGACACAACTCCAGCTGAGTTTGTGATGGAAGTCATGTTAGAACAGGATTAAAACCTCAGAAAGTAGAATTTGTTTGAAGATATGACAGAGTGAGCAGACAGACGTGAGGAAGAGGATTTGTCTCACAGTCACAGACCTGGTGAGCTCTTTCTACACTAAAAACAATGGGCTTCATTCATGAAAGTGTTGGTAAAAATTGTGCGTAACTTCCACTTTATGAAGCTGCTGCGAAAACTACGTCAGATTCACAATGTGTTCATAAGAAGACAAACTCCTTATCATTCCAGCATCCCTTCAAAGGGACGTAGCACTTTTTCTTTAAAAATTCCATTTTGTTCAGTATCTGAAAAAAGCATAAAAATCCCATTGTATCCCTTTTATTTAGAGCTAAATCAGCCTCTGGGATGATCCAGATCCAGTTTTCAGCTATAAACATCCAAATAAAAAAGTCCCCAAACATTCAAAAATTTTAATAGGACTTTTGTATTGGCTCCGTCTCCATTTTTTGGAGTAATTTTGGGTTCCTAAAACTAATATTTACCCCAATTACCTTCAACCTTTACAGAGGAATGGTCAAAACCCCAAATCTAGAGTCATTTATGTCTCAGCTTTACCATTCCTTATATCTACTAAAAAAAAACATAAAAAAAGGCGGAATTTAAATTCTGTTTTTCTTTTGCTTGGAGAAAGTTCTCACTTCTGATGAGAGCCTGTTGGACATCAGAAGCTAAAACTACAGAGACACAGCTTTAAAAAGACTCCAGACGTTCGACTGTGCTTCAAACGGTTCATTAACAGTTTTAGGTTGAATTTTTACCGATTTTACTCAGGCGGCAACCTTTACGCCAAATTCACCTACAAACAGTTATTTACATCAAGTCCTGAGTCGTGTGGGGGTTAGAACACAGAGGCTGAAAGTTCTCCACATTTGTTCTTACAGACAAACATTTTCCGTAAGAACAAATGTTGTGAATGCCAAAAATGTTCATATAAACCCTTAGAACAAATGTGCTCATAAGAACCAGTCATGAATGACGCTCAATGAATTTCAAGACAAGCAAGATTCTTTAACAGGCTTCAAAGTGTCTCTGACTCTTCTTACTTCAACACAAGTATTTGCCAAAAGGTTAAGAAAAGATCACAGTGTCATAAGCTGGCAAGAGTGCCACATTTTTAAAACGTGAATTTGTGAATAATTGTTAAATAATACAGCTCACGACCTTACTTGTCTGATGTACACAAAACTTGCTGCATGCGTTTCTAAACTTTGTGAGCAGATCAACAGCATCGCAAGAGTTTTTTTTTTTGTTGTTTTTTTATGCAGGAGATATGAAAACACATGGAGTTTGGGCAAAGGAAAGTGTGAAGACCTTTGCTTCAGGTTAAAAAAATACAAGGCACATTGGAAGTCAAATGAACACGGATTTACTCAAGAGTTCAGTCATGTTTTGATCTTGTAGTTTTGCCCCATTCCAGCGACCCTTGACCTCTGTGCAGGAGTGGGATTGAAAAAACTTGTCCATGTCTGTTCTTGGTGTCGGGTCGCGTTTCTAAAATCAATTTACCCCCAAAAGTGCGACTTATGGTTCGAAGCAACAGTCTGAAAAATAAAGTTCTTTTTTTTTTTTTTTTTTTCTAATTTCAATCTAAAATTCATAATCCAGGTCATTTTAGACAGGATCAGAGGTACAGTTTTTACCTAAAGCTTGATTCTGTTGTTTTGTGAAGTCCTTCAGTCTGTCACATCCAGAGGTGATGTCACTGATGCTGGTTCCAGAGAGCACGGTGCAGATCCAATCAGATGCCTCGTACAGACGCTCCTCGTACTTCTGCAACACCACACACAAGTCACCTTTACACGCTGACTGTTTCCCCATCATTAATAACTATTAACGAAAATCCTCAGCCTAAACTTACCTGTTAAACCTAAAGAAAATGTCCATCAAACAAAACTCCTGTGTTTTCATTCACACTTTTTCATATAAAGAAGGTCTGTGTCATGATATTTATACGTTTTCTCGTGATTCATTGGTGGACCAAGTTTGGATGGTATATTTATATATCAAAAAAAATTGTTTTTCATTTGCATTTCAACAAATTGTGCCTTGTCAAAGATTCTGCCGAGGCAAAGTAGATAATAACATCCATTTCTTACTTTGCCTAAAAACAGCCGACATTCGATTGACCCTAATTAGAACCGCCCACTTTTCTAAGAAGTGCACTTCCTGTTTAGCTCTGTCTGTCTTGAGGGGCAATTTCAAACAGATGTAATGACAGTTAAAATAAACCTTTGGATTGAATTCTACAGGCTAAATGCAGATAAAAGTTTGCCTGACCAGTCCTTCAATCCTACATTCTATTTGATGCAGAAGGGTCTTAAACCGGAGCCTCGGCCATCCCGTCCAATGTTAGGTCGATCGAATCAAGCACGGCCATTCTGACACGTGACACTAAAAAGTCGGAAGTTGCTTGTAAGCCCCATTTCAAAACATTCAAGAAGGTGATTGTAGCTGATTCGTCTCGTGCTTCGGTTTTGAACAATGAACGTATCAACTCCTTAAAACCTGAGCAGAAACCGTGTTGAGAGGCTTTAGACTGAAAAATCCTCGCGCTACATGTTTACGAAAACATCTGGCTCAGAGCGTCACTGTTTTGGTGGAATTTCCAGGTTTTCTGTGATTGGTTGACTCACACTCGGAAAGCCCGCCCTCCAATGTAAACCCGGTGCTCCTAGACCAGACATGGGCAAACTACGTCCCGGGGCCAGATGCGGCCTCGACCAGTTTTAATCAGGCCCAGAAAAATGTTTGAAAATAAGAATAATCTTAATATTGCTTTATTAAAATTGTTTTAGCTGCTGTGGTCTTAAATTTCACAATAAATACACAAATAATACATTAGTCTATCTTTTATTTACATTTTGTATATTATTCATTTATTTTCAAGAAATTTACTTGTAGCAATGAGAATTTGTTACACCAAGGATCGCGGTCCGGCCCTCCACCATTTATTTGAATTTGAAAACGACCCTTGTGAAAAAAGATTGCCCACTCTGTCCTAGACCCTCACAGTTTGTAAAGTGTCTGTCAAAGCGTGTAGGGACTGGCTGCTCAGGCAAGCTAAACAGGAAGTGCACTTCTTAGAAAGTGGGCGGGGCAAAAAGGGTCCCTTTTCATGCCACGTCACGGTGACGTCACAGCTCTAGCTGGAGGCAAAAAAGACGAAAACTGATAGCCGTTTATGCATAACACCCTAATTTCTTCAGAGCTACAAGCAACCGATTTTGTTGGACGTTAATCATAAATAATTACTAGTAAATGTTGTGCCGTCTCTAAAGCACTAATAGGAGGTGCACACATTAGCATATTCAGCATTAGCTTCATTAGAACCGTTAAAAGACAAGTTTTTTAGCCATTATCGGGTCTAGCAAGGTAAAACGGACGTGAAACAAATGTAAAAATCACCTCTTCAGCTCATGAAAAAGCAGATCCTGATTCAAAACAAATCATACAAGCTCAGACAAAATGCTTCCATCTGTCAGAAGTAATTCATCAAAGTCTGTGTCAGGTCCCACAGAGTAAGTTACGATATATATCCTGACAGTTCCGACCAGAATCTGATATTTTTTCTGCTTTTGTGTTTAAAATCCCTGGTACACTGGTTTCAATGGAGGCAACGTCGTCTTTTGCCTCCGGCTAAGCTCCGCCCACTAGAATATGACGCAATGTTTACTAACATGCAAGGCTCTATAGAATGTCTGGATTATCAACTTTAACTGTAATAATATTTGGCTTTACTGTGAAACTGCGTTGCATTATAACATGGATAAAAAATTAGCATATAATAGTACCTTTAAAGGGACTACTAGACCTAATTTTATTATTATTATTTTTTTTTAATGTAAAATACCTTAAAATCAGTTTCTCCCCAGTACTTGTTAATGTGTTATTTCAAGTGAAGATTAATGTGCACTGTCCTGTCTACATCCAGGCCTAAGAATGTTCAGTTTGTTTACTATGTTTTGTCTGTTGTTGTTAGCATTGTGGCTAACTGCTGTTAGCATACAGACATGTCTCGCTCCCAACAGCTCTGGAAAAAACTTAAATCACATGGAGGTGAACAATTCAGAGGCTCAGAATGCATTAGGTGAGTGAGCAACACATGGAAGTTTAGAATGAATGATTTTGGTTTGTCAAGGTTTTTAAGGAAGAAAAATCAGACAATATTGATTAACTGTTTCCACTGGATGAAATATGATTGAGCTGTAGAATGTTGAGTTATAATGACAAGAATGAGGGCGTGGCCTGTTGCTGTAGCGGCCATCTTGTGAGGGAAGAGACAGCAAAATTTTAACTGAAATTAATGTAAAAACAAGGTCACATAATAAGTATTTAATAATTATAAAAGAAGTAATTTAAAAGTTCAGCTTCTTATGAGTTTGTCCAGACTCTCCACACAAGATGGCTGCCAAAACTGGACATTTGTTGCTCTAGCTACATCGACTACACTCTCTCCAGTCTTTATAAAAACTCAATGCTTGCGACAGAACCTGTTGTTGATTCGGAGCTCTCCTGAGAATGTAAAAGTCTGCTGTTCTCACCTCTTTCGAGTTCGTGACGATGAACTTGGGGCAGATTTTGTCTTTGCAGTAGTCCAGCTGCTTGTAGGCGGGAGCGGTGTGAGTGAAGCCCAGGACCAGGACCAGGACCAGGGGCAGAAGAAGTCCGAGTCCAGCCTCCATCTCTGCTGCTTCTGTCAGACTGAGGATGAGCCACAGCCACAGAAAGTGAATGCGTTTGAACCAGTTCTGCAGGTCTGAGTCAACACGCCTTCTTTGTCTCTGTTCTGCTCCAGCTCTTTAAAAAGAATTTAAAACTCTGCAGAGCCTTTAAGCCGCTGCAAACAAACTAAAGTAGGACACATTTAAATACTTAAAAGGGAAAATGTCCATCCTAAAATGTGTGTTTGAAATCCATGTTTGGTCTTGTTTAAAGGGACTGTACCTGGTTTTTGCGTCCTTAAAAAAGTAAACAAACAAAAATAATTCTTTTGAAGCGTCTTACTTCAGGCTACATGATTTGTTCACTTATCCAATGCATTCTGAGCTTCAGAATTGTTCATCATGATGTGTTTTAATGTTTTTTCACAACTGTTAGCAGCGAGGTGAGTCTGTATGCTAACAACAGTTAGCCACAATGCTAAAAACAACAACAGTTGGACACAAACTGAACATTATTAGACTTAGACAGGACATTGTGGACTAATTTCCACCTGAATAGATACATTAACCAGATATCAGTGCTGGGGGAAACTGTTTTTAATTTTATTTTTTTTGTTAAGTCCCTTTAAGAATCTTAAATTAAACTTTTGGATTTATTCCTTTAGAGCTTCAAATAAAATAAAAGTGTTATTTTCAGTAACTATCGACTCAAAACAAGTTTATATTTAAAATATATGTGTATAAAGTCTCACAGGAGACACTGCTCACATCAGTTTAGTCCAGATTTAGTCCTGTTTAAGTCCTGGTTTAGTCCAGTTTTAGTGCAGGTCTATGCCTGGTTTAGTCCAGGTTTAGTCCAGGTCTGAGCCTGGTTTAGTCCAGGTTTAGTCCAGGTCTGAGCCTGGTTTAGTCCAGGTTTAGTCCAGGTCTGAGCCTGGTTTAGTTCAGGTTTAGTCCAGGTCTGAGCCTGGTTTAGCCCAGCTTTAGTCCAGGTCTGAGCCTGGTTTAGTCCAGCGTTAGTCCAGGTCTGAGCCTGGTTTAGTCAGCTTTACGTAATCCGGGTCTAAACAGATGTTTGTTTAACATTACAGTACAGTATCTTGATTGAGCCAAACAACTTCTTTAGTACAAGAAAACACATCTTGTACTGATAATACAACTACACATAAATTAGGACAAATATCTGGTTTTACTGATACAGTTTTACTCAACAAGTCAAGTGTAAAGCGTGAAAAGGTGTTTGTGCTTCCTTGTTCAAGTGTTTGTTTTGTTGTGTGTGATGTAGTTTTCGGTAAAAGAGCTCTGTCAGTCCAGCCTGTTTAACCACTGCTAATTATTTTCAGTGACTTCTGGAATGTTCCAGTCGGTTTAGTCCTGCCTCAGCAAACAACTGCTCCACTGTTTCAGAGAAGCTTCTTTTCATCTGTCAGGCTAAATGTGAAAACACATTTAGAGTGATTCTCAACGTGCGGCTCGAGGCCAAATGTGTTTTTTCTCATTCTGCTTCGTACAACTTTATCCCCCTCCAGTCCAGGAAATGTATCTGTCCTCCTCCATTCCTTAAACTGATCTGAGTGCATTGTCGGTCCAGATCATGTCCTAGATTGTTTGTTTTGCCGTGTTGCCAGATTTTCAGAGAGACGAGCGACCAAGTCTTTGAAAAAAGCCCCAAAACAAGTGACCTTTCATAAATAAAAGTTATTAAAAGACTTTGGTAAACAGTTTCTCTTTCCTCTGGATGTGAACAGTGTCACTACCTCCCATGAGAGTCGTGTCTGATTGGTGGACGTGGGCGTTTGACACTTGAAAGTTCAGCAGAGCCTGAAAGGTTGTCGACGACTGATGAAGCGATCAAAGCATCCACTGCCGGTTTGAGAGTCTAGTTCGTCAGCAGACGCCCGAACAAGCGAATTTCAGCGCGAATTCGCTTGATGCAAGGTTAATACACAATACAATACACAGGTTTACATTGACTAAACATGTAAACTTGATGCGTTGGTTGCTCCGATGCTGTCCGGTCTGAACACAGCATCGGACTGTCAGGGCTTCACACAGACAGAAGACAGGACATGTTCAGAATCATTAGTGAAGCAAAGTCAAATGAATGTTTCACATGTTCATTCATTCATTTTCTACCGCTTAATCCCGTTAGGGGTCGCGGGTGACTGGAGCCTATCCCAGTGACTTTGGGCCAACTTGCACTGTTCCTGGACAGTGGCAAGTTGGCCACTGTCCAGGGAACACCCTGGACAGTGGCCAACTTGCCGCAGGGTTAGACAGACAACCATTCACTCTCTCACTAAGGGAAATTTACAGTGATGCCCAATGAACCTAAACATGCATGTCTTTGGAGGTGGAGGACACGGGAGAACATGCAAACTCCACCCAGAGAGATCGTGAGATGTTGATCTGGTCCGACCCGGGAGTCGAACCCACAACCTCCTTAATGGGAAGCCAGAGCTCTAACCACTCTGCTACCGTGTACCCCAATAAATCTAACTGAATGACAGTTTTGACAAGAGGAGAGCTGTAGAAACCTAAACCAAGTCATTTTGTGAGCTTTGTTTAAATGTATGTTACTAAAGCCATTTCTGGACTCTATGGCTTTGTTCAGATAAAAGTTTGATCAAAATAAACCAAGTTTATTGTTATTGTGTTTTCTGCTCATATCATTGTCCTGATAGGGTCTGAAACCGGAGCCTCGGCACTCCGCTTCCAGACCCTCACGGTTTGTAAAGTGTCTGTCAAAGCGTTTAGGGACTGGCTGCTCAGGCAAGAGAAACGTGAGTTTGTGAATGAGAGCTGTGTGAGCTGTTCTGAGAAAGAGTCTGAAAACTGTGAGAATGAATGAAAATGTTGCAAATGTTCTGTGTATCTCAGTCTTTGTTCAGATAAATGTTGCAATGAAGTGATTAAACTAAACCAATTTCAAAAAGTGTGTCAAAGTGATGGAGAAAACCTAAAGCCACTTCTGGGCTCTATGTTTCCGTGTGTCCTCTGGTGGTGATGTTGGAGACTGGAGTCTTTTTATTCCTTTAAGGTTCAAACAGAGACTGTAAACTCTCTTTTATGTTATTTGTACTATTTACTATATACAGCTGCTTGTACAGAGTTGAGTCTGGAATTCTTCTCAGAAACACAGAAGCTGGAGAGACTGGAATCACTTTGTCAACGTCAGTGTCAAGTTTATTTATAATCACATTTACAACACAGTCATCACTGTCAAATGATCAAGAAAAGATAAAATAAAGATTCATTGTTGTGGGGGAGTTATGACATTTGACTATCTGAACTGACAACAGCTTCAAATAAATGAATTTGACTGAATTACTGTGTCATAATTTATTATGATTTGGTATTATTTCTACTGCTATTATTGTTATTGGTATTACAATTTTCTTTTATTTGAATTGTTTACTTATGTATTTTTAATATTTTTATTATCATTATTTTTTTTTTTATTATTATTATAATTTTTAGGGGGCTGAGATCTCCAGGGGTAAATGTTTGTCTGTTTATTATTGAAAAATATAATAAAAATATTATTAAAAAAAAAAAAAAAAATTGACTGAACCCAAATCTATTCATGACGAGCCAAGATCTGCACCTTTCACTTCGGTTAGTGCTGATAGTCAGGTCCAGAGGGACAGAAGTGAGCTGGTTGCCATGGTGATGAGTTTCTAACTGTTGCTAAACGGGCCTAAACTGTTATATTTTTTTATCTTAACCTTTACCCAAACCTTTTTCCTAACCTTAGCCATCACCCAAACCCTTTTCCTAAACTCACCCGTTCTCCTAAACTTAATCTTTGTCCCTCCGGACCTGACTATCTAGCACTAACATTTCACTTCCTACAGTTTTAATCAAGTCTCTAATTAAGATTAAGTTCATGTCAAAATTTAAAGCGTTACTAAATTTCAATTCTAATTTTCATTGTACATCTAAGTGATTATTAGATGTACAATAGTCTCCTATTTTATTTTATTCAGTTTTGTTTTATGGTAACACTTTATTTTGTTTTTGACAGCTTTGTTTATTTATTTATTAGTTTATTTAACAGGGACAATGTACAATAATGAACATTTGTGTAAATGTACCAAATTAGCCCAAATGGCTATTTTACATCTGCTATAAAATTTGTAAATGTTATGATACACATGCAGTTGTGCCAAGTGAAAACCTAAATAAAAACTTGAATTAAAAAAAATGAAAGCGTTTGTGCCTGCATGACATGTCATTTAAAATGGACACGTCTCTCTGCATGAAAACAGCAGATTGATAAAGCGATCTTGATTTGAACTTCATCTGAACTCTGACTCAGTCTGACAGGAACAACTTCTTCTGACTGGAAAATATGATTCATGTAACCCACTGACCGTGCACCAGATGGCGCTGCAGGACAGAAATAGAGGAGAGGCACCTGCAGCTCTCTTCTCTCTCTCCCTCTTACACCCCCCACCCTCTTCACTCTCTCTCTCTCTCTCTCTCTCTCTCTCTCTCTCTTCTCTCTCTCTCTCTCTCTCTCTCTCTCTCCTCTCTCTCCTCCGCTTCAATCCTGACGCGTGCGTTCCTGGGCAGCGGGAGCAGCAGCAGCAGCAGCGGCAGAGCGCGGAGCAGAACCGGCGCTATGCACGTGTGTCGGAGCCGACCTGCCCGTGCTCTCGGCTCCTCCTCGGCGGGGATCACTGCTGTACCGCGGTGTGCGCGTGGGGGGACCAGCAGCGGGGCACCATGAAGAGGACGTAGGTGACACTTTCCCGGTGGTGATGATGGAGAAGCAGAGCGGCAGCACCGGGGAGGACCTGTCAAAGATCCCGGATGAGGAGCTGCACGCGTGGGGAAAGGACGAGCTGGTGCGGCGGCTGCGGAGGACCGAGGCGGAGAAGCGCGGAGTGATCGTGGAGCACGGGAACCTGATGCGTGAAGTGAACCGGCGCCTGCAGCAGCACCTCACCGAGATCCGGAGCCTCAAGGTGAGCGCGAGGCAGGGGGAGGAGCGAGGAGGGACGTACCTGTGCGTCTGTCACTGCTCCAGTCAGAGGAAACTTGATTTATTAGTGATGCAAAGACATGGCCCAAGTATTCACTGACTAAAAGTTTGAGTTTTTAAGGGGGCTATAAAATCCTCTTTTCTGGTTTTGTATCCATGTTCTAACTCATCATGATGTTACTCACAGTTGTATTTGGATACAGTGGTCTATCCCCGATCACTTGTCTTATCTCAAAATGTTGACACAAACATTCATTTTGTGTAAGTTCGGGGGCCTCTGAGGAACCTGGCTTCATTGAGACGTGTCTCTTTGAAATGACTTCTACACATTTTCATTCTGTAATAATTGTTGTTGAAAGCATTAAAAACAAAAACAAGGATGCTGATTAACTCACTGTGTCTCAATGCGGAAGTAGCCAAAAAGTCATGTATTTTAGTCAAATAGATTGAAGCAGTTTGTTGGAGACACCGTGTTTGTTTTGGTTCGAACTTACACTTTTGTCCAAGCTACAATGCTGCACTGTGAGGTCTGTGAGGTCTGTGAGGTCTGGGCCTCAGTATTCTTTTGAGACCTTTTATTTTATAGTGATCCACACTTCTTTGTGTGTGCGGTCCTCTTTCATAAAATGTGTTTGTTAGGAGCGTTCACAGCATCAAGAGGACTCACATCTGTGGTTTCATTAAAGGTTGTATTGAGGATTTTCAAAAATTGTTTATTGTCAGTCAGATTTGTAACAGCCTTGTACTTATGCTAAACAAAAAAATAATTACAAAAATATATAAACTGTGGACATGATGAGGCCAGTAAAACGTTGACCAATAGATAACGAGGTACCTCGTTATCTATTGGCCTGTTAACCTGTCAAGCAAACCCTCAGTGTTCCTAAGTAACTCATTGGCCCTGGTGCAGTGAGGGGCGTGGCCCTGGGAGGAAACACATGTGTATCATTTGAAAAACAGCAAACAGTTGTTGGATTTTAAAAATCCTCCATACAACCTTTAACATTTACAGTTGCGCTCTAAGCTGGGCTCGCACAGCTCGGCTCGTCACAAATCCGGTTTTGTGCTCTCTCCCTTGGAGAGTCCTGTTTGATCACACAGGACAGTCCTGAATCTGACTGACGCTCCTAAATACAGGGTGGAGCTCTCTGGGGCTGGAGCAGACTAAATCTAGTCTCCATGGGGTGGCCCCTGTTTGATTTTAAAAAAAAAATGCTTTTTCTCTTTTTAATGATAGTAAAATGACATCACATATTAAAATGATCACATGTAAACTCACCAAAAAGCAGGAAATTGCTCAGAATTGTTAAAAATTCTCTTGGGGGAAGACCCCAGACCCCCTTTTCTTGAAGAGTAACCAAAATCCAGATGCTAAATGTCAAGACACCAAGGAATCTCTCACTGCAAACTCCAAACGTAACAGCCTGATTGTAGCAAATATAAAAGTGACACTAGCCTTGTTCTTATTTTTATAAGTACCCGACCGATACGGGTTTTTCTTGGGCCGATACTGATAAAAATAAATAAATAAATCAGTCGATGCCAATATCATTGGCCATTTTCAAGCCAATTTCTGAGGCAGATTTTCTTATTTTAGTTTTTAAACATAACTGAGATGAGACAGTCTATGCAAGAAAGCAAAAAAAAAAGTTCAATCTAAACTATTATTTTGTCTCATTGTTTATTGAATACAACATATTTCTGCACATTAAGCTTTTAAAGAGTAATTAAAGAAGTATTCCTTTATCAAAACCACAGCAGGTTAAAGACACAAGGAGACGGAACTCAATGAAACTGTTCAACTGGCAGGTTTATGTCACCAGTTTGTGCACTAACATTCTTCTACATTTGTGTGAAATGTGTCTGCTCTTATCTTATGTTGATCCGATCATTCTAAAGTGGAACATTTAGCTGTTTTTAGCCATCGTTGGGAAAAGTGTCTGAGGTTCTATTTTTAGTTTCCAAATGGAATTGTGTGGGCTGACGGCTGCTCGCTGTGAACACAAACGCCTCAAGTTAATAGAAAAGCCATTTTTATCACATGTTTAATGCCTGTTTGAGTAATGATTCAGATATTATAAGAAATGATTAAAAAAAGCCTGGATCATCCATCATTCTCGATTGTTTTCTCGTCTTATCTCCTCCTTTGATCTCAGCTTAAACTGCAGCCATAAATGAGGTTTATTAGCTTTTATTCTTCCGTAGTTCCACTCTTTCTTATTCTCTGCTTTGAAGACAAACTGCTCTAAAGCTCATAAAATGTATTGAAAATCAGGTTTGATTACATTACATTACAAAGAAAATAGATAAAGACAAATTGTGAGTGCTTCCAGGACCTGCAGGCAATCACGTGCTCTGAGGCTTATCAGCAGAGTCATAGATACAAATAATTTGTTTAAAGCAGTCAACCTAGTTTGATATCTTTTTTTTTTTTTTTCTTTATTGTGAAAATAACAAATACATACACAACCATCACCATCCACGACCTCAACAACAACACAGACATACATGACAGTAAACAAATAAAACACAACATTAGTTATCTATTATATATAGGGCTGGGCGATTAATCGCATTTGCAATTATATCGCGATATGACAAGACGCGATTATGTAATCGCAGAGACGTGCGATTATTGGCCACGTGAGTTTTGTTTTGGAAGTAATTGAAGCGCTGCGTGTAAGTGCGGCCGTGTGACTGCAGCGCCTCCGGTCTGCAGCTTCATGTTACGCTCCACCGACACCTCTGTGTGCTTGTGCTTCACTTTTCTCTCTGTAATTCGTGTGCTCATGAGATCAACGACATGTAATGACAATACCAGGCTCACCGGTGTAAAACTGTGCTCTTGTCAAAACTACAGCAAAGGATTTAGGCTTAAATCGGCGGTGAACGAGGTGAGCCAGTAGCCCTCGCTGTACTCGTTCTTTCTCTCTTTTCTCCACTTTCCCCGCGAAGTCTCTTCGTTAGTGACACGAAACAAAGACATAATAGTTGTTTCAGGTGAATGTCTATCGCTTCTCGTTGCCTTTTAGCGCGTATGTGCGTGTGCCTCTGACTTCAAAATTCCACCGTGTTACGAGTCCGCGCTGTAACATAAAGTGGTCCGCGGTGACGCGCTGCCAAACGAAGGATAAACTATTTAATTCCAAACACGGAGCACTCCGGTTCTCTGCGTGGACAGGGACAGGTAGTTGTCCCGCCTTCTGTCCTGTCTGTGGAGCGTTGGATGAGCGAGTAGTTGAGACGGAGAGGGGGAGAAGGAGAAGCAGCAGCAGCAGCAGCAGCCGAGAGCCGTGTGTAAAGTTAAAGGGGAACACACTTAGCTTAATATGAAAGCATATTTTACACTGAGTAGCTCTGGAATGAAATATAAGTTACAGATATCACTTATTTGAACTTAAATAAAATGAACAGTGAATGAATTTGCACAAGTTCAGTATAACTGGTTCATGTCTGTAAAAAGCAGAGCTGGTTAGGCTATAGCCTATATAGTTGTATCCACCTTCACAATTAAACGAGTTAATTAATCTTGTTGATCTAATCAGTGTTGGGGGTATTGCATTGAAAAAGTAATTAGTTACTCATTACTTTTTGAAAATGTAATTAGTTAAACTATAGTTATTGCCTCAATAGTTTTGCCCCAACTTAGTTTTGGATTACATTGTGTGCATTATTGCAAACATCAATCAAAAAGGCGATTTAAAATTGTATCATTGACATTTAAACAAAGGTAAACGACAAAAGAGTTGCTTAGATTCAAATTCAGTAATAAAATCAATATTAAAAAGTATTCTGTGCACTGTTCCAGCTGCAGATCTGTGTCTCTGTTGTTTTATCTCACACAATAAGTCACTTTTGTAGATTATGTATTTATTTTTTTTACTTAAAAGTGAATAAGAGTATTTTGTTAGTAACTGTAATTTAATTACAAGTCTTTTCACAGTAACTAAGTTACACTACTAGTTACTCAAACATGTAATTACAGTAACTAAGTTACACCTAACACTGAATCTAATTTAGCCAAAAATCATTTCACAGGTACATTTCTAGCAAAATGTAACAATTCTTATAATAATTTGTTGATTTTGTGTTACTTTTGCTCTTGTCTTTATGCTGTGGGAGAAAATCGCAAAAAAAATCGCAATCGCAATATTTCCTGGAGCAAATCGCAATTAGGATTTTTGGCTAAATCGCCCAGCCCTAATTATATATTAATTATTTGTTCTTGTATGATGATCATTTTTTAGATGATCATTTTTATTTTTTTTTTGTCTAATTTTGCTTTGGTGTCTGTTGTATTTGTTGTATGATTTACTTTATTTATTATTATTATTTTTTACTCTTTTTTTTTATATGATTTATGATGTAAAAATTTGTGTGAATGGGTGTGAATGTGTATGAATGGTGTGTATATGGGGTGAGGTAGGGGGTATCTTGGGGTTTGTATTGTATTGATTTTATTGGACCTCTTTGTACTGACTATAAATAAAATAAAAAAATAAAATAAAAAATACCACATTTAACTGAGGTATTGTAATTTGTAGTTTTCATTGTCCCCACTTTCACAATTCAATTATTATATTAAGCAAGGCCAAAAACTTCCCTCTGAATGCCTTCAGATTTATTTAATTGACATTAGTATCAATCTCTCTCTTTTGTTTTTGTATGTGTGTGTGTGTGGGTGCATTAAAAGAAGGAGAACAATATGCAAGTGTCTCTACTTGGGACATAGACGATATCCCAAGGAAACCACCTCTTGTTTGTCCTGCCAGCTTGAGTTTTGAGATGATAAATATTTATTTATTTATTATTATTTTTTTTTAGTTTGATATCTAACCGGTCAGCTGCTTACAGACCCTTTGCATGTTTGCAAACTTGCATTGAATTCTGGTGGGCGGAGCTTAGCCGGAGGGAGAAGACATCGGTCCATTTAAACCAGCGTAAACTCACACTTTTATGAAGGGATTTTAAACACAAAAGCAGAAAAATGTCAGGTTCTGTTCAAAACTGTTAGAATACTGTATGTATTGTGACTCAGACTGTGACTTACTCTGTGGACCTGACTCAGACTTTGTGACTTACTCTGTGGACCTGACTCAGACTTTGTGACTTACTCTGTGGACCTGACTCAGACTTTGTGACTTACTCTGTGGACCTGACTCAGACTTTGTGACTTACTCTGTGGACCTGACTCAGACTCTGTGACTTACTCTGTGGACCTGACTCAGACTCTGTGACTTACTCTGTGGACCTGACTCAGACTTTGTGACTTACTCTGTGGACCTGACTCAGACTTTGTGACTTACTCTGTGAACCTGACTCAGACTTTGTGACTTACTCTGTGGACCTGACTCAGACTTTGTGACTTACTCTGTGGACCTGACTCAGACTTTGTGACTTACTCTGTGGACCTGACTCAGACTTTGTGACTTACTCTGTGAACCTGACTCAGACTTTGTGACTTACTCTGTGGACCTGACACAGACTTTGTGACTTACTCTGTGGACCTGACTCAGACTGTGACTTACTCTGTGGACCTGACTCAGACTTTGTGACTTACTCTGTGGACCTGACACAGACTTTGTGACTTACTCTGTGGACCTGACTCAGACTTTGTGTCTTACTCTGTGGACCTGACTCAGACTTTGTGTCTTACTCTGTGGACCTGACTCAGACTGTGACTTACTCTGTGGACCTGACTCAGACTTTGTGACTTACTCTGTGGACCTGACTCAGACTTTGTGACTTACTCTGTGGACCTGACTCAGACTTTGTGACTTACTTTTGGCGAATTGAAAGCATTGGACCCAGTAGTGGCTAACATGCTGTCTATAAACAGTTCATTCATGTTTTTGCTAAATATGCTAATGTATGCACCTCCCTTCTGGGAAAACAAGCACATTTGTTGCTTGTATCTCTGAAAATGTGTTAGCTCTGGTCAAAGGTTTTGCTAAAGCAGGAAATAAGAGTCTTGTGTACAAAAATGGGCTAACCCATTTGAACATGAAACTGCACCTGCACGGCTGGGTCAGGTCAGGCTAACCTTAGATACAAATGTCGTACTTACAGTTTACAACGAAACAGCATTTTAACCACAATAAAACCTCAAACTTTAATGCATGGGCTATGAGTATTCGTTCTTTGTAGACTACTTCCTGTTGTCATTGCTATGACCAATACTGTGGTACAGAGGTTCTCAAACTTTTCAGCACTGGGGCACCCCTAAGCGTTCTTGCCCTAAGCGGAGGCACCCCTTACAATTTCGCGTAGTGTTTTACTTTAAATGGGGTGTTCTTTGTTTTTATTTTTTTTTAAATGTCCACAGCTTATTTAGATTTTATTGAAATTTGCAATAAAAACTTCCACCAAACACCACAGGAATATTTTATTAAATTCAATGCGATATTCTGTATAAAATTATTTTTTTCGTAATGCATGATGTATTTTTATTATTATTAAAAAGGTATAAAGCTTGTTTTAAAATCATTTTAAATCAGGGGCCCCACTCTAGCTCCGCCCCTGTAAACCAGCGCACAGAAGCTTCAGTGTGACCAGACTGTTCTGTGTGATCAGAGCGGAGAAAACGCTGCTGTTCCACAAACGTTTGTCAGGACAGGACTTCTGTTTTGCAAATGCAAAAAGCTCTAAAGATCACTTTGACGATTTCCGCGTTGCGCTGTTACGCACCTAACCCTCTAATCCCGTATGTTTTATTTCACTATTTGTTTCGGACCTTTTCTCCGCGGCTATATGGCAGATTTGAACAAATGAAGCACCAATACGAAGCTCTAGTTTCGTAGAATATCGCAGATTGTGTCCATACAATCTGCTGCTAATAAGCTCTGATACGGCAAAGACACACGCTGCCTCTTTAAAGTGAGGATGGGAAAAAGGAGGAAAAAAGAGGAAAAAAGAAAAGCTGTCGGAACGCAAATGTTTTTAAGTGAGACAAAGAGAGCGCTCTGGGTGTTCACAACCGCTGGTCTATTCGAAAGTCTTTGAAAAATTTGAAAAATTCTATCAGACTTAAAAATTTCCCGCGGCACCCCTGGGCTCACGTCACGGCACCCCAGGGTGCCGCAGTACCCCCTTTGAGAACCTCTGCTGTGGTATGGGAAATATTATCGTATCAGTATTGATTGATGACCATACCATACCTCTGATACCATACCTGAAACTTATTATAAAGTCTCTGTCTTGTCTGTTTTTTTTAAATTCCAGGAGGTGAACCAGAAACTTCAGGAGGACAACCAGGAGCTGAGGGACTTGTGCTGTTTTCTGGACGACGATCGTCAGAAGGGGAAGCGCGTGTCCAGAGAATGGCAGCGTTTGGGACGATTCAGCGCCGGAATCATGCGCAAAGAAGTCACCATTTACCTCCAGAAGCTGCGCGAGCTGGAGACAAAGCAGGCTGAAGTCCTGCGCGAGAACCTGGAACTCAAGGAAGTGTGCCTGATGCTGGAGGAGGAACGGGCAGCCGCGGTGGCCAATGGCGGCTCAGGGGGCGGAGCTATGACTGAACAGGGCGGGTGCAGGAGTTCCATCGACAGCCAGAGCAGCCAAAGCGGACCTGCTCCCGGTTTGCTTCGAGACGTCGGCGATGGAAGCAGCACGTCGAGCGCGGGAAGCACGGATAGTCCCGACAATCCGCACAGCAAACACAATTTAGGATACAACCATCACGGCAAATCCGACAAAAAACACTGCGAAGTATCTGGGAAATGTACGGATCCAAAGCATAGTTCGACAGGAAGGAGACACAGCTCGACTCCGGAATACCACACTTTTCCGCAAAGCTGTAGACCGCGCGGAGGATCGCTTACGAATTTGGAAACGCACATTCCGGATCGACACAAGAGACAAGCGTACGACTACCAACCCAAACACTCGGATTTAAAAGGACACGTTTACATATCGCAACAACCGGGGAAAAATAAATCCAGTCCGGAGCTTAGCCAGAGATCGCCAAGGCCCGGAAAACCTTCGAGCAGCTGCGGAGGGTCGCCCATGGGAACGCCGGAGCACATACGGAAGAATCGCGTGATCGTAGGAAGTCCGGAGTCAGTCAGGCACCAGCCGCGTCACCTGTTCCAGCAGCAGGGAGGCGCTCTGGAGCAGGGCAAAGGGAGATACGGCGGTCCGGGGGCGTCGGGGCTGGACAGGGGGCGCCGGAGAGCAGCGGGAGAGGAGGCCAGCCCACAGCACAGCCTCTACAATGGTAAGAGCAATCAGCTGTGTCTGGTATGTGTACGTCCAAATCCAAATATGCTGTTGTGTCGAACGTGTGGCTGCGGGTATCAATCATTTTTTAGTAATCAGTTATTCTGAAGATTATTTTTTTCAATTAATTAATTAGTTGTTCATGTCAAAAAGGCCAGTCAATATATGCGTTTCCACCCCCTTGTTTTTAATGCGCATTAAGAAGTATTGAAGAAGTCCTGGGAGGTGGAAACGGCAAATATCGCATTTAGAATCCCTAATGCGCATAAAAGTTTATACGCTCTCTAGAGGTGGATTTTGTTTTATGCGCATAACGGATTAAGCCAATTTTGAAAGCTGGAAACGCAGTTATTCGCATTAACTCATGAAGTGAATTACAACCCACGGGACCCTTGGGTTACGTAGTTGCTGCATCGGCTCTGGAGGAGGGACTTAGTGATTACAAAGGCAAAATAATCCATACAGACTTACTTGCTTTGTCCGAAATGCTCCAGACACGCAATCTGCACGGTTACACCACTAAAACAGCACGTTTGCTGAGGTCCGGCGATCAAAACTAACCCGGAGAAACACAGTGCTGTTTGATCAAAAAACTCTGTGAAAGTTTATGGTTGTCCAACACTGCGGTGATTCAGAGCTCGTCCTTTCCACTTCGGAGGATTTGTGTTAAAAACAAAGACAGCAGCCTTTTATTTTGGCTCTAAACAGACCTATCGCATTAATAAAGTGATAACCGGATAAAGTTAGCAGAAGACAGAGCAGCCTGCCGCTAACAACCAACAACTTAATATTAAAGAATCTGTGGCTGTGAAAAAAAGTGAAACTAAATAGATTGTGCACGTAGCTTTTTTAATCGCTTTACTTATGCGAATTTCGACAATATGTGCATTTTATAAGGGTGGAAACGCAGCTAATGTGACATTTTTATGAAATTTGGTCATTTCTCGATGTCATGATGATAAATATTGTCTTGGAGAGCAGATTTCACTTATCATAGAAAATTATCTTTGTCTGGAAAATCGAGGCGTTAAAGAACAAAGACAGTATATCGTCTGATCTTCGTATCCCTCTTTTAAATTTCAGTGGGTGTGATTGACAGATTAACTAGCCAATCAGGGACACTCATTGTCTCTCGTATGAAAACCAATATGACTGCTTACGATGACAAAATATACACACCCACATGATCATACTTGTTTCTCTTTTAATTCATTTATCCCGATAAAGACCCTCAATCCAAGCTTTGCAGCGCCAAACCATGGTCCAAACTTTCCAAACACGCGTCTGCTTGACTAAAAGTAAGAAATACACTGTTAAATAATACTTTTCCCACGTCAGTCTCAAGTCAAATGTGTGTAATTGTACCTTAGCAAACTAGTTATTGTTGGCGTAGCACATTTGCTAATGCTAACAACTTCATCGTCATTCATTTTGGCGCTTTATTAAGAGTTTTATATGAGTAAGGAGGAGTGTTGTGTGTGCAGTCAAAGATGTCTCCTACAGTGTGTGCGTGAAGTAAATGTAGGACATTGGGCTGTGATCTTCTATTAATCGAAAACCAGCCTTTTGGGGCTCTTTAAATCATTATTGTCCACAAAAAGCCTAATCGGTCCGGCCTTACTAAAATGTCCACCTATATTGTCAAAGGGAAACTGAAGATTATTGTATATTTGTTTGACGCCCAGACACACACTCACACTTTAGGGAGTGTTTAAAATGATATCTAACAAGCCTTTTATTTCAGACAAATACATGTTTTTCATTCCTGTGTCCATTTTCCAGCCACTAACTTGGCATTTTTACTAATAAAATTGCATCAATAACTATTTTTTATGATTTGACCAGATAAAGTTTGTTTAGGGCCACCAAATATGACAACTGCTTTAGAAAACTTCCTGAGAAAGAACTACACTCAAGGAAGAAAGAAACTCAACACAGTTTTCGGAGTTTTGGGGGGCAGAATCATTTTATTTTTTAGATCTTCCTGTTTCATGTGAACCCTACATCCATTACTAATCCTCAGGCCAACTCTTGCGGCGTTTACGAATTTTCCAGTCCAATAACACAACCAAACAATTGAGCAACCCCCAAACCAAAAGTGACAGACTTTCATCAGACTGTCAATAGTTCACTGACCCCCGTTGGCTCCTGGACAGAGGTTTTTCAGACTCATGGATCGGCAGTAGTGTCTGAGTTGATCCATTCTTCCACCAGTGCCGCCCTCAACTGCTGTTGGCACTTTGCAATGGGGACCATTGGGACCACTTCTGCAAAGTCCAACGACGATGTGAGTGCACCATTCGACCCGAGCTCTAAGCACTGATCCAACATATGGCCCATATGGTTGAATATCGTCAGCGCAGAGGAGATTACGGATGGTTCTGGTCAACACTGGCCTGTGGTGTGTCCCAATGGTCTCCACCTGGTGGCGGGTCGGAACTGTCATGGAGATGTGCGGGGCGGTTGGTCTTGTGCAGCGGTCGTTACACGGGGGCCACCAGTACGAGGGCGGTCGTTAGAGGAACAAGACGACTAATGGTAGAGCGGTGACTCCAAACACCCTGGAGACACAAGACAACACCGTCCAGGTTGGAGCAGCCAATAGCTCCATCCCTCTCTGGTTCAACAATCGTGGCATCGTGAAGAAGTGTGTTTTTGGATTCATTCTGGTGCCTTTTATAGAGAAGACTTGAGCACAGTTAACCAGCGGTAAAAGTCAACTCTGAGTTTGTGTGAATAAACGACCCTGTAATGCACTCCTTATTGTTCTCACAATCAGTCAAGCCTGTCTTCAGCGCTCTGTGGACTCAAATCATGATGTAACCCATTTTTACAAATGGACTCGTTTTCAAGGGAATTTTTGAAAATGAAATGTTGCGTTTCTTTTTTCCTTGAGTGTATATAATCAGTGTTGATGCTTTTTTTAATGCTCAGATAATCTCCCAGTTACCTACAATACCTACTATTCATTCCTCTCTGAGCCTCAGAAAACACTGTTCTGAGTGTCCCACATATGTGATGTCATAGGTAGATCTTCTGCTTTGTTTTAACTCCATAAATCATACAGAAGCATTTCTACAGCTGCAGCAGATCAGACATGAACACTAGATTCTTTCCCCGGTGCTGTCTTCTTTGCAACCAGTAGATGCAGTTCTAGCTCAGTTTCTGATGTGGAAAAGCATGTGTGCTTTATTATACTTTAGTTTTTAGTTCTAATAGCTAAGATGTCAAAGTAAAAGGTCTCAAGTGCATCCTACAAAGCCATAAACAAGTAATACATCATATTTGTCCTGTAACATGAATTGTACATGACTTTATTACTCGTGGACCTTTGTGACTTTCCAGTATTATCTTCTAAATGCACACACAGCCAGTCTGTTGTGTTTGTGAAGGTGTCCTTGGCTTCGCTCCGACAGATTCCTCGTAGATCCAGAATCCAAACATGCAGTGATCAAAGCATGCGCTGTTTCCTGAGGGACAGAGGGGGCGGGGCCTGTCAGCTGCAGCAAAGCATTGTGGGAGCGTAGGTGATGCAAGTGTCCGGGGAGCAGGTTTACTCACAAACACACAGGAGGAAAAGAGAGAGAGAGATAAATCAGACACGAGCCAATGAAGAGGGCAGGACGTTAGAGGTCTGGGTCGGATTTTTACTGGTATAAAAACACAATTTATTATTTTAAGCTTTTTACAGCAGTCATGTTTTGTTTACACCCTCATTTTCAGAAGAGTGAGTGTAGATGCCAACAGTGCACTTTCTGATTCTGGAAATAAAAGCCTCTATAATTAAAGTGAATCTAAACCTTAAATTCAAAACTGTGATATGGTGTTTATCCAGCATTGCCTACTGTTTGTAGTCTTTTTTCTTTGACATTTTAGTGCAAATTAGAAGGTGTGAGTGCAGTATTTTGCAGTCTTGGATCTGCAGTTGTAGTAGTAGTAGTAGAGCAGCAGTAGTAGTAGTAGTAGGTAGTAGTAGTAGCAGTTAGTAGTAATGATCTTGAAAGGGTAATTCATGCTTTTATCAGCTCGAGACTTGACTATTGCAAAGCTCTTTATGTTGGTGTCTCACAATCTGCTCTTAGTCGTCTCCAGCTTGTTCAAAATGCTGCAGCTCGTTTTTTAACAAACACATCCAGACGTCAGCACATAAACCGGTTCTTTTAATCTTCATTGGCTTCCAGTTTCTTTTAGAATTGATTTTAAAATTGTATTTTTGTTTTGAAAGCTCTTAATGGCCTTGCGCTCTCTTACCTGACCGAGCTTCTCTCAGCCGGTCGCTAAGGTCGACGAATCAACTTTTGTTGGAAGTTCCAGAGCCAGGCTCAACACTGGGTGATGGAGCTGTCTCTGTGCTGGTCCAGGCTGTAAACACACTGCTCTGACATGAGCTGATCAGATTGGACTTTAAATCAGACTTGAGACACATTTATTCAGACTGGCTTTAACATTAAATGTCGTGACATATTTGCTGTTTAGATGTATTGTTTTATGCTTTGTTTTTGTATTTGGAAAGCACTTTGGTCACTTGAGTGTTGTAAAGGGCTTTATAAATAACGGTTGATTGATTGATTGATTGATTGATTGATAGTAGTAGTAGTAGCAGTAGTAGTAGTAATAGTAGTAGTACATTGTCTGCAGTACATTGCAGTGTGGAGCTGTAGTAGTATTAGTACATTGTCTGCTGTATATTGCAGTCTTGGAGCTGCTGCAGTAGTAGTAGTAGTATTAGTACATTGTCTGCTGTATATTGCAGTCTTGGAGCTGCTGCAGAGTAGTAGTAGTAGTAGTAGTATTAGTACATTGTCTGCAGTACATTGCAGTGTGGAGCTATAGTAGTAGTAGTAGTAGTAGTATTAGTAATTGTCTGCTGTATATTGCAGTCTGGAGCTGGCAGTAGTAGTAGTAGTAGTAGTAGTAGTAGTAGTAGTAGTAGTACATTGTCTGCAGTACATTGCAGTGTGGAGCTATAGTAGTAGTAGTAGTATAGTACATTTCTGCAGCAGTAGTTTGGAGCTAGTAGTAGTAGTAGTAGTATTAGTACATGTCTGCAGTACATTGCAGTGTGGAGCTGTGAGTAGTAGTAGTATTAGTACATTGTCTCAGTACTTAAGTGTGAGTAGTAGTATGTCTGCTGTATATTGCAGTCTTGGAGCTGCTGCAGTAGTAGTAGTAGTAGTAGTATTAGTACATGTCTGCAGTACATTGCAGTCTGGAGCTGCAGTAGTAGTAGTAGTAGTATTAGTACATTGTCTGCAGTACATTGCAGTGTGGTTCTGCAGTATTTGCTGATCCACAGCCTGGAGCTGGACTCCTGACTCAGCTCCAGTGGAACAAAAGCCCACACAGAGGAGAGAGAGCTGTACCTGCAGAGGTGAGACTCATGTTACAAACAAACTGTTCTACCGTCAGTGAACTAAGAACTGAAAATATTATGTACAATTATTAACATAAGGTGAAAATATCCCACTGTCAACATGCTGCATTAGCACAGAGCAGATCAGGCCTTTTCTGTTGACTCTTGAATTAATCAATTAAAAAAATCACAAAATCAGTCGATTCAGAAGGCTCCACAAGACTGTTGATTTCACCAATAGAAGTCAACAATGAAACAGTCACGAGTGAAAAGTCAGAAAGTCAGAAAACAGAATAGTCCTGAGACCAGGGTGATTCAAACGGAGGTCCGAGGGCAGAATGGTTTGAATTAGGCCAGGGTTTCGTTGTTAGTGCTCTATGTTAGCTCACTCATTCACTTGCCTTTAGTGCATCTTCTCAGACTGATTCTGCTTTTCTAAGACTGTTCATGCTCTTGATTCACGTCTGGTTGCTGAATGACACTGGGTTTGTAAAGTTGGAGAAGTTACATGTGTCCTACCCTAACCTTGTAAAACTTAGAATTTGGCTCCAAAACCTTTTTCACAACTGGAGCCTGGAGACGTTTTCTTGCTGATCCTGTAATAGTGAAGTGACACATTATTTAGACTCAGGGTTGGGGTTAGCTTCCTTTTCCTTTTTTTTGAGCTTTGATGAACTTGAATTAAAAATATGTTTTTTAAAATCTCATGTTGTGCCAAAAGATTGTCTTGCCCAAGGATACAACACAATGCCACTAGTATAATCAAAAAACCTCCAACTCAAGCTTGTAGCAAAAAATTACCATCTTTTTTTTTTTTCTTTTACAGAAAAAAGTCATTTGTCTTTCTGACATGATTAACCGTTGCCTTGGTAACTGTGGCTGCTCATAGACGTATATGAGATAATGATTTAAGCTTTAATAAGATTAGAAATTCTGGTAGAACATACAGCTCATGTTATTGATTATATTGATCACAGGATTATCAAAGCTAATGAGCACAACTATCAAATGAACCAATTCAAATAAACCTCGTACTTCATTGTCTTTGAGCCTCATTTATCCAACATTTGCTCCTGTGCAAAAGAGGATAAGGGGAGCAAAACCTGACACATCCACAACATATTGGATTTTACCAAAAAATTTTTTTTTGAAATGCTGTTCATTTCAAACATTTATGAACTTTGTTACTTCATTAGGGTGGTTCTTTTTCTTGTGCAAACCTGAATTAACTATTTCTATGGGACTGCAACATTGTATCTTTCTCTTAAACTGGCTCGGTTCTGTTCACAAAACACTTTTACCAATGGAACCAGCGCAGTAGAGACACATCTGCCTTGGCCTGTAGAGGCGCTGTGACAGAAACACGTTACGTCAGCAAAGAAGACACCGGCTTCTCGGCTAACAGCGGCTACAGCTAACTTACATCAGAAACAAACACACTGCTGGACTTTATTTTGTTAACTTCTCTCACATTAACGGGACCAGAGTGAGTGACAGACCAAGTGTCGGAGCAAAGACACTTTCACTTTCACTTTAGAAGACCAGAGAGGAGGGCTGGGCATTTGGTTCCAAATGCCGAGAGTAAAACGTAACAGAAAGTTCATCTGTTTGAGTAAATCTGTCTCTGAAAGGTCTGTCTCTGCTCACTCAGCTGTAGAACTAATATTAGATGAATATAGATCATTTCCTGCAGTAATGTGAGCTGTAGTGTTACTTTCATCTAAGAGTTATAACTTTGTTATTTTTGTAAATAATGTGATAAAACGGTGACATACGATCGTGTGATCATAATTAATTCAACCTGAATATCCCCTGTCCTTCTGTTACTTTCATGTGTTTTTGTGTATTATTTGTCTCATTATTGATCTCACACATGCTGTTTGTTGTGATTCTGAGCCTCATGTGTGTCTCAGCTGGATCACGTCTCTGTTCACTTCCTGGTTTTGTTCGCTCTGCCCGTTTGCTCACAAAACAACGAACTGCTCCAAAGACCGACCTCTCCAACCGAACCAGATTGAACATTTGGACGGACCAGAGTTCGTTTGCGCGTTCACAATTACCCAATAGAACCGAACTATCCAGACAAACAATCCTGATCCCAATCAAAAGTGTATTGTGAATGCACCCTTAATATTGTTTGAAGATTGTTATCGAGAGACGCAAAAAAAAACTGAGATTATTATTTTTGTCCAGATATAGTCTCAAGCAGGACAAAAGCCAATTGTAAACTATAGGCTCTTTATAAAACCCACTTTCACGCAGCCTGTTTGTCCTTTATGCTCCTTATTTTCATTATCAGCCCATTAAAAGACTAGATTTCCCACAAAGGAGAGAGCACTTTAATCTTAGCCCAGCCCTCTGAGACGAGCTGGAAAAAAAAAAAATCTCATTTCAGTTGGAACAAAGAGGAGAAGTCACAGAGGAGCTGCTGTGTTGTGTCCGCAGTGCAGTGACCGGCAGGACCGAGTGGGGCCTAATGTGAGCCGCTTAATGGAGATTAACACCAGGCTACAGGAAGAGAGAGATACAGGAGGAGAGAAAGACACGCAGAGGAGGTGGAGATGGATGCAACCAACACGAGGCTACAGGAGAGAGAAACAGGAGGATACAGGAGGAGAGAAAGAGACGCAGAGGAGGTGGAGATGGATGGAACCAACACGAGGTTACAGGAAGAGAGAGACACAGGGAGGATACAGGAGGAGAGAAAGAGACACAGAAGAGGTGGAGATGGATAGAACCAACACGAGGCGACAGGAAGAGAGAGACACAGGGAGGATACAGGAGGAGAGAAAGAGACGCAGAGGAGGTGGAGATGGATGGAACCAACACGAGGCTACAGGAAGAGAGAGACACAGGAGGATACAGGAGGAGAGAAAGAGATGCAGAGGAGGTGGAGATGGATGGAACCAACACGAGGCTACAGGAAGAGAGAGATACAGGAGGATACAGGAGGAGAGAAAGAGACGCAGAGGAGGTGGAGATGGATGGAACCAACACGAGGTTACAGGAAGAGAGAGAGACAGGGAGGATAGAGGAGGAGAGAAAGAGACGCAGAGGAGGTGGAGATGGATGGAACCAACACGAGGCGACAGGAAGAGAGAGACACAGGGAGGATACAGGAGGAGAGAAAGAGACGCAGAGGAGGTGGAGATGGAAGGAACCAACATGAGGCTACAGGAAGAGAGAGACACGGGAGGATACAGGAGGAGAGAGAGAGCTGCGGAGGAGGTGGAGATGGATGGAACCAACACGAGGCTACAGGAAGAGAGAGACTAAGGGAGGATACCGGAGGAGAGAAAGAGACGCAGAGGAGGTGGAGATGGATGGAACCAACACGAGGATAAAGGAAGAGAGAGACAAAGATCAGAAACACTCAATGGAAGTACAAGAAGTTAAAATACCAGTTTGCCAAAGCCTGATCTCGCCAGATCTCAGAAGCCAAGCCTGTTAGGCATGGGCATTGTTTGGATGGGAGACTCTGACTCAAGAAATTCATTGTTGTGTCCTTAGGCAAGACACTTCTTCCACATTGCCTAGTCGTGATCTGGTGTGTGGTCTCGTAGCGGAAGTTAATCAGCACTTTTTTAATCAATAATTTTTTAACAATGAATTAGCCCCAGAAAAATGATGGCTTTGTATGAAGAGAACCTTTTGTCTTTGTAATTTTGTTTTCCCAATTACCAATGAGCACCTTCAAATATCACTACAATGTAAGATTTCCATGAGTTACATACATACATTTGTATTTGTTAGTTACAATGAACATATTCTATCAAAAAGTGTTAAAATATCAAATTTAAAAAACACAACTTTGAACAAATTTAGCATATTTATTGTTCAAGCCTATAAGAGAGTTTAAATTTGTCTTTTTTTTTTTGTTCTCGAGGTATCAAAATTGGTCTTGGGTGTCATTGTGACAACACTGGTTTGGTTTGTCTGATAAACAACAATGTCCAGTCTGAGTCATCTGATCTTAACCTAAATAAATCAAAACACCAGTTGGATGCACTGAGAAGCTCAAAGATGACTTGACTTATAGTAGATGTGCTGTGCTAAAACTGAATAGCTCAGAGTGTCCTTTTATTGTGACAGCCTAAAGGGTCTTTCACACCAAGCCGAGGGTCGCCCGTCTGAACTGGTTTGGCAACTTCTGCCGACAGGCGGCTCACGTGTGTTTGGTGTGAATGGCACTGTCGGGGGGTCAGAGGAGTGGAGCACGTCGTGGACGCGAGGTTTTGAAGACTTGCTTGTAAAGTCGGCATCGTCAGCGGTCGGTAGTTGCCGCATATGCGGCTGTTTGATTGGCCCGTGGCTAGCGAATCAGTGTGCAAGAAAATGGTGCGGAAAACCGAAAATGCCGCTTATGGAAAAACAGTATTTACAGAGAAGAATGCGACTACTTCGTCCGAGGAAAACAAAGATGGAGGAGTACAGCTGTAGTACGAAGGCTGGACTGGTAGCGGGAAATAGAAGTTGAGTCTAATCCGTGAGGTAAGATAGAAATCTGTTCGCCACCAGAGTTGACAACTACTCGCGCACAACTTCTGTTTTGTCTTTTTCGTCAAGCGTTACGTCACGCGCATGCTCACTCGGCATTTGTTCGCCGACTGTTGGCTGCTTGATCATGTTTGTGTGAATGCTTTTTTACATCGATGCCCCAAAGAGACTAGAACAGACGGTGCGTCGCTCCTCCTACCCGACAACGACTGGGAGTTGTGTTGGTGTTGGATTATCCCACCAAAGGAGAAGTGTATGTATTTGAATAGTACAGAGCATGTTGATGCACAGACATGATCAAACATGAATGTAAGAGCGATTGTCCCAAAGGGCAGAGGCACAAAGTCCTATTGTTGCACAATGCTTTACTGCACTAAACCCAGGATTGCACAAAACACACTACTGTAGAGAAAACTGGTTCTTAAAAAATGCTCTTGTGAAAAAAACAAGAGCATTCTCTCGTGAAAAACAAACAGCCATTTAGTCACTTTGAGATTAAACTTACCCTTTAAACCCAAAGAACATGTCGCAATGTGGCTTCAACCAGAATATTGGTTATTTTACATTTTTGCTTTTCGTAACATTGAATAAAAAACAAATTCTGCACAGCCATAAGCTCCAAGTACTTTACATCAGACATGCCTGACGCCCCAAATGCTTGGTTTAAGGACTTGGGAGCTTATATTAATAAACCGAATATGAGCCCTGGCTTATTCCTTTTCCATCCCGAATATCTGCACATGTAAACGCCAATCGGAATATTTCGATGTAAAAGGAATATTCAGGACAGAAAACACGCACAAAGAGATACAACGCCGGGGTCGCTGGGTTTGTTTTCGTGTGTAAGCACTGAACAGATTGTGCAAAAGATTGTGTCTTTCAGTCTAAACACGTTTCATTCTTACAAAGTAAGAAGCACATATGCCGCTTCTCCTCGGCCCTCGCACGGGCTCTTCTGTCGCTGCTCTGATAGAGTTGCGTCCACTTTCCCTCTCCTGCACTGTCAAGCTACACAAGCTTAATCCTACGCGGTATTCTGCAGTTTATCACAGTAGACCGACCACAATGGACTGATTTGTTTCCCACACATTTAGGCTATCATAACGTATATGCCTCTGGTTTGTCCCGCCTCCACGTCAGATCTGTCCAATGTGAGCACTGGGGTCTCACACATGTACGTCTGTTTATGTTTTAAAGTCCAGTAGCACACAGGAAAGCAAGAGATGTGATACAATCTGAACCAAAAAGAATAAATTAGGATCAGAATCCAGTAGTGTGTGCGTCGAGACGTTGTCTGTGCGTAGCCGTTTGAATCGGACTATTCCCAATGATTACACTGCATGTATACAGGATTAACCTGTTGATCACACATGTAGACAGGTTATTCCGAATATTTCAGAAAACGGAATATTGACAATAAACCAAATATTAAGCACATGTAAACGTGATCTATGTTTCTCTTAAATATATGTTTAAGTAATCATCTTGTTTTATTGCATGTTTCTTTTTCTTTGCTGTTTTTGTAATGATCATTTCCATTGTGGACAAATTATCTTATTGAGCCTAACTAAAGAAAACAAGGATTCTTTCCACAGTGACTTTGTGTGAAGAATCAGTTTTCTGTTTGTGTGTTTTGTACCTGAGCCCTGTGGTGTTTTGCATTCCAACCTTTCTCCCGCAGCAGGCAGCAGCAGCAGTAGAAGCAGTGTCAGTATCAGTGATGCAGGTAGTTTTCCTGAGTCGTGCAGAGAAGCTCAATGCCACGTCTGAATCATCAGAGGAAACCGGAGCAGGTCTGAGCTGTGACGAGGCCAAAATCGTGACAATCAATACAGCGCTGTGACTCAGACAAATCAGAAAGTGTTTTAGACGGATGTTTGTCAGGGAGAGTCTTCTTTTCTTTACAAATACATATTTACAATGTAAATCTCTGAGCCTGGGGTTTTGTGAATGCACTTAGGGTTTGATCTTTGGTGAAATGATTGAGACTTACTAGTTTTGAAAAGGGGCGTGTCCTTTCAATTTATTAACGGATTGCTAGGACATGTGTTAAGTCAACTAAAACCCTATTTGTCTATCACTTAACTTAAACGAACATGTTTAAAGACAGGGTTAAGGGTTGGGTTAAGGGTTGATAAAAGAGTATCAGGCCAAACTGTGTGTGGAGTTTGTGGTGCAGCTATAAGTGAATGCTGTTTAAATGTCATTTTTGTGGTTAAACAAAAGCCAAATGAGTCTGATCACTAATTCAAATCACACGACTGAAAAAGAGTGAAATGACCTTTTGTAAAGGACAAAACAGTTTCATGCAGTGTGCACTTCTAACAGTAGATGGCGCCAGACTCATAGTACAGTATAAAAGCCCCTGTTTTTGCTTGTTCACTTCTGTTTCCGTTGGCGCGGCTGGTCCGCATCACGTTTGGTCTCGCTATGCTGATGCCGTCAGATCTCAGAAGCTAAGCAGGGTTGGGCCTTAGCAGTACTCGGATGGGAGACTGCGGAGGAACACCAGGTGCCACAGTGGGGCGAACAGAGGAGAAACTCGTTGTTGTGTCCTTAGGCAAGACACTTCACCCACATTGCCTAGTCTGGATCTGGTGTGAGTGTGAATGGTTGGTGGTGGTCGGGGGCCGATGGCGCAAAAATGGCAGCCTCGCTTCTGTCAGTCTGCCCTAGGGCAGTAGCTTACCACTACCCAGTGTGGGATGAATGAATAATGCAAAATGCGACGCGTCTTTGGGTGTCTTGAAAAGCGCTGTATAAATCCAATGCAATTATGCAGTCTACAGGTAAATTATTCTGCTTCTTTAATTTCAGATTAGTTTGCGCTGCCTCTAATGTTAGTCCCTTTGCAGTCTGGCGAGTGGTTGCTCACCAGACTGGCACCGCTCACTGTCACGTGTCTCCATGCATCACGTCGACCGAGTCCAGTCTTGAAGAACCAGGGCGTTTGTTGTAGCCGGCCAGGCGGCAGTCAGAACTGCGGCTCGAGTCTTCAGCGGTTTATAGGTTGTTCAGGCCGAGGCGGATGGTGTTTGGTACGTCGCTAACTCGGTAACGCAGAAAGCTCATTATTCCCTTTGGTTTATAATACTTCATTTCATTGTTCCACCTTTTTGTTATTCTTTGTGTTAAAGCCAAGTTAACCCTAGAACACTATCGCCGGGTGAATTTTCACCCGAGCAAATGTATTTACATGATTTTCAATATGTTGTATTTTTCTGAGTGTCATGAGTCCCTGGGTAGCTTCACCATTGTTTTTGATTCTGTGACAGGTGCAGGTGTTTCTCTTCCCCCAAGCCACTCTTTTCCTACAGCTTGCTTTGGGTTGATTTCACCCGCCGATAGTAAAGAGGGTAACTGTACGTGTTTGGGTGAGATTTCACCCGGCGATAGTGCTTATGATTTAATCAAGCAATCGCACAAGTCAAGGGTCGACCAACATTCAGGCTCACCAATTTCCAACCATTTTACCTGTCCTGTCAAACGTCCCAGCTGTCTTGCTTGTTGCAGGATTAGTGTCTCTGACATCTCTGTAGTGAGAACACAGGTTTGCTTTCGGGTGATTTTCACCCGCAAATAGTGATAGAGGGTATGTATGTTACTTTTTTTTTTTTTATTTTTTGCCAAAAGTTACATCTATGTATTAGCTATTTATATGAATTATGAATATATATCACAAAGTGGTTTTCAAAGTGAATTCTTACCTGGTGAAAACAATATTTTAATTCAAGTGGTCATTTTTACACACTGAAAAAATACCATCTTTTTGTTTCTCTCTCCTGTAGCTGTTTGCGTGCCCAGGAGTTTTTCCCTTCACCAGGGAAGTCTCATATGTCTCAGGAATGGGTGGACGAAAGATCAAGTTTCCTGTTTCAGTATTTTTTTTTTTTTAGGAATTTTTTGTTCTCAAAATCCAAATTTTTCAATAATTTTCCAGCATGTTTGTAGGACCTTCCTATATTTTTATTTTCCATTTTGTTACACATAGCACAGTTGAAAATGAAAGAAAACCACTCTAATTTATCAAGTGTTGTCATATTTTGATCGATTTTTTATGACAAGTTCCTTTTTTTTGAGTATATTATATCGGGTGAAAATTACCCGGCAAAGTGATGGTGTAACTTTTTATAGCGATAGTGTTCTAGGGTTAAGAACAACGTGACAAGTGACTAATTTGGTCTAAATAAACAACTGAACTCAAAAACGGAACTAAATCACAATGGAAATGTGACATAACGAGTAACGAATAGTGCAGACAATACTAATGCGACAAACTAGGACAATTTTTAAATACAATCAATTCTAAACGACCTTCGCAATATAAAAGCACATGATTAAAATGGAACACACCTCTGTCAGTGTTTTAACGAACCTGTGTGCCTCATATGTTCCAGTTAGTTCTTTTTTCCCAGGTTTATCCCGGTGGCATTGTTGTTTTTTTCTTTTCTTTTTTTTGTTATGGTGTACTTTTGGTTTAAAAAAAAAAATTAGGTGAAGAACAGGATGAACCTGGGCTCACATTACACAGACAAACAGAACCAGAACAGGCTGTGTTCTGTCCTTCAGCGAGAGAGAGAGAGAGGAGAGAGAGGAGAGAAGAGGAGAGAAGAGAAAAGTGATACATCAGCGCACAAGTTTTACTTTTACTGTCAAAACTTGCTGGACCAACAGTGACCAGAGCCAGAAAGTCAGAACATCCCTGTGCTTCTGCCGCGTGCAGAGGTTCTGTACGACTGACAACAGAGAGACCGGAGATTGCGCGAGCACAAGAAGACCAAGAAAGGAGAGGGAAGAGAGGGGGGAGAGAAAAAGGACGAGAGTGACCGGATGGAGAGAGAAGGAGAGAGAAGGAAGAAACGAAGGAGAGCGGAGACGAGAGGGGGAGAGAAAAAAGCGAGAGAGGAAGACGTATGGAGAGAGAAAGAGAGAGAGAGAAAGGAAGAGAGAAGAGAGATGGAGAAGAAGGAGAGAGAGAGAGAAGAGAGAAGGAGAGAGAAAGCGAGGGAGAGATGAGAGAAGCGACGATGAGAGAGAGAGAAGAGAGAGAAAGAACAGAGGAGAGACTGCAGAAATGAAGATAGCAGAAACGAGACACCGAGAAGGAGATGAAAGAGAGGAGAGACGGCAGGAGAGAGAGAGGAAGCAAGGAAGAGAAAGAAGCAAAGAAAGCAGAAGGCACGCACGAGACGAGAGAGAGCAGAAGGATGAGAGAGGGCAGCAGAAAGAAACGAAAGGGGAGAGAGAGAGAAAACGGAGTAGAGAGAGAGAGGAAGAAGGAGACAAGAGGAACAGAAAGAGAGGAGAGAGAAAGCGAGAAAGAAAGGAAGGAGAGAGACGGAGGCCAGAAAGGAGGAGAGAAGAGAGAAGGCAGAAATCAAAGGGGGGAGCAGAGGAGAGACGGACCCGATAGACTTTGAAGGAAGATATGAGAACGCAGAGAGGAGACTGGAGATGGAGAGAGGGGCGCAAGAGAGAGAGGAGAGATAAGGTAAGAGGGGAAGGAGAGAGATGGAGGGGAGAAATGGAGAACGAGGAGCACAGGAAATAGAGACAGAAGAGTGGAGCAACAGAAAGAAAGGCGGAGAGAGGAGAGACGAAAGATAGACGAGAGAAGGAAAAGAAAGCGAGAGAAGAGAGAGATAAGGAACGAGGGGAAGGAGAAGGGCATGGGAGGGCCGAGAGACGAAGATAATGAGGAGAGAAGGATGGAGAGGAGAGAGAGAAGGAAGAAAGGAGGAGAGAGAGAGAGAGGAGGAGATGAGAGGGAGAGAGAAGGAGAGAGTGAGAGGAGAGAGAGATGGAGATGGAGGACAGGGGGGGCAAGGAGATGGGGGCAAACGACAAGTGAGAAAGAGAGAGACAAAAAGAGAAGAGGGAGAAGAGCAGTAGACGAGAAGAAAGAGAGAAAAAGAGAAGAGAAGGGAGAGGAGAGTGAGAAGGAGAGACAGAGAGAGGGTGTGGAAGAGATAGGGAAGGGTAGAAAGACCAAAGAGGGGAAGGGGATGGACAGGGGAGAGGAGGGGAGTGGAGTGAAATGGAAGAGGAAGGGAGGAAGAGAAAGAGTGGAGAAAGAGGGAGAGGTGCCGAGGGGGTAGAGAAAGGAGGCCAGAGAGAGGAGGGCAGAAAGAAAGAGAGAGAGAGAAACCAAGAGAGCTAAAGGAGGGAGAGGTGAGGGAAGAAATAGAGAGAGAGATTGGTTAGAGAGAGGAAAGAGGAGGAAAGTGGAACAAAAGAGAGTGAAAGAAGAGGCGGAGGAGAGAGGTGCAGAGGGGAAGAAAGAAAAGAATCAGAGAAAGAGATGGTGGAGGGGAAGAGAAAGATGAAAGGAAAGAAGAAAGAAAAGGAAAGAGAGGGGAGAATGGATACGGCCAAAGAACGAGAAAGAAAAGTATTGGAAGAGAGATGAGAGAAAAATAGAGTGAAAAGGAAGGAAAGAGCCTTAGAGAGAGAGAGAAAGAGGAAAAGAGTGAGAGAACAGGATTAGCTTTTTAAGGGCTTCTGTTTGTCTTCACGTCTCTGCACCCTCCCCCCCTCTCTCTCTCTCTCTCTCTCCTCTCTCTCTCTTACTCCATCTCTCCATCTCTCTGTGTGTTTTGTATCAGAGGACGTTAGCTTTGACACTTGTGCGGTGCTAATAATAAACCGGAGCATCTGGGGCCCAAACGTCAGCCTCACACGGAGCAGATTTCGGGGATTTTTCTGCGACTCAGATGTCTCATTTCAGTTTGATTCGACTAAAACAAAGTCACGTCATTATGAAGCTCTGTCACTTCTCTCTGTGTGAGCTCAAAACACTCAACAAGAACCACCTGAACATGGATCTAATCTATAGTGAATGGAATAATGAGTGTAGGCCTATAAATCTGGTTCATGGTGCTTATTCACGGGCTCTTCCATGTTTGAAGGTTCACAAACTACATCTACAGCAGTGGTTTTAAAACCTTTTTCAGTCGCGACCCCCAAAAAAACAACCGGGGAAGCATTTGCGACCCCCAAGCACAAAATGTAGGCGACCTGCAAAGTGGTGATGTCTTATGTTTGTTTTATTTTGAAGCCATAAGCATGGGTAACTTCTTCTGTAGGTCAAAAAAATATGAATTTATGTCTATCACTGCATTGAAGTGTGTTCAAAACCATGTTTAGGATGTCAATATTAAATTTCACATATCACTAGGGGACCCCCAGAAATCCTTCCGCGACCAATGGGAGTTCCCGACCCCCTCAGTTGAGAACCACAGTCTACAGTGCTGGGGTGCTCAAATACGTGGATCACGAGCTACCGGTAGCTCCTCGGAGCAGGAGGGAGTCGATCGCGAAGCCCTGCCTGGTTATGTGAAGTTTTTGTCTTTGTACAAATGAAGAGAATAATGAACACATGATCCACTGTGAGCTATAATAGCGTGAGTCTTTTTTATGAAAGCTTCAGCAGGACTGCTTGGTTCTGAGGTGCTGTGTGTTTTCACCTGCTCTGCTTTTGGCACGGTGCCCGTTCTGCTGCAGCTCCACATCCGACCGCAGAGGCACGGATCACCACGGGCTCGGAGCACATGTAGTGGGATCAGCGCATCCCGAAAGTGCACGCTCGCACGCTTACGAACTCAAGCAAAGTCACAACACGCTCCACGTGTCGGTACATCCGTGGAATATAAGCGCTCCAAACCAGACAGCCACAGTAGACGCGCGCCTCATCCAACAGCGGAGAAACGAAGCTCACATGCTTTAAAGCGGACAGACAGAAGCTCACGCTTTCTGTTCAACAGCGGAGACACCCAGAACACAGGCGACAAAGAAAAGAAATCCTCACTAACGAGTTTGTTTTTGATGTGAGCCAAAGCCTCGCCCCTGAGCGTTACCATGGTGATGATCACCAAAACCAGAGTTATTAGACACAATCGAGTTAGAATGAGTTAAACACTAGAAAACAACTAGATTTTGATTTCTCAGAATAATTAGCTACATGTTTTTCCAGATAATTTACAGGTTTAAAAATCCTACATGTTAATTTTCTAATGAATATATTCAAGTAAAATTAGGTGCTTGTATTACACACCTGATGTTTAATTAATAAACAAAGTCTTATAATTTAAATTGACGATAAAAAAAATACATACAAAAATCGATAGGTAGATATTTGAGCCTTGCCTCAACTAAAAGTAGATCACGAGCTGGAAAAGTGTGAGCACCCTTGGTCTACAGTAAGCATCATGAGGTAGATTTTCCAGGGAGTCAGGTTTTTTGGAGGTCTCGGAGGTTCTCTGGTTCAAGGCCAGACTACAAACTATAAAGCTTTGTAGTTTGTAGCTTTGTGAAATTAAACAACATAACATTTATAGTTCTGCCCATAGGCTAAAAAACACAACTAAAGTCAGACCAGAAACAAGCAAGAACTAAACAAGTCTTACCAATACTGACATCAAGAAATGTATATTTACCACCACACATAAGTAGTGTAGAATGAGCACGATGGTGGTACTGGAAAGAGGAATATTTGATAGAAAGTTTGAAAGTTATTGCTTTTCTCCAGTGTGCCCAACCCGTCGATCGCGATCAACCGTCGATCTTTGAGGCAGTGGAAGTCGATCCCAAAGCCTCGTCTGTTTATAGAACCACAACTACAAGCTAACTACAAGTGCCAACTGCGAGCGTTATAGTTTCAGAATCAGAATCCTACCTGCTCACGCTGTGTTGTCCAACCTACAGCAGTTTGTTTGTTGTTGATGCGAGTCAAAGGAAAACTGACTTTCTCAAGCCCCTCCCCGCACTGTTACCCATGGTAATCACCAATCACAATCACTCATAATAGGCTACAGTAGTCTGAAGCCGAGTGAGGTGATGACAGCTTGAACTTTTAATGGCTTTACTGGTGTTACCTTTTAGTACATTTATTATGCACTAAGCAGCTATATGGACTGAATTATCCCATCACTCAGTGCGATTAGAAACTTTTTTTTTTTTACCCAAGACTGAGGCAACGGGGGAGACAGCTCAGAGCTTCACACAGGACGCTCTAACATCTGTGAGTGTGGGCTTTATAAGGAACAAGATTATTATCTGTTTGGATGTTGGATGGGGGAACACCTGCATTCAACCTTTAGATTTTTTTCCTACCCTATCGAAAAATGTCCAATACCGCTTCTACAAATCCTCCCAGGTGCAGTCTGTGAAAATTAAAGCACTTCTGGGGCGTGAATGACCTACCAAAGGATTAGATCAGAAACTGGCACGTAAGACTGGTCTACACCTGGTTCAGTCCTGACAATAAGGACAGATGTGTGGACCTGACCTGACGCTGAGTTTCCAAGACTGATTGATTCATTGAGATAAATTCACTTAAGATCAGCCAAAAATGGATTTTCAGTTGTCCTTGTCCTGCAAAGATGACATTTGGCGATAGCAGGTCTGTCTTATCCTGTGCATGCCACAGTTTCCAGTCCAAGGCCAAGCCCCACAGGACCAAACATCCTTAGCTCTTGACACTTTGGATAACATAAAATCACTTCCCCCTCGTCCCCGTTGTAACTGAATGCAGAGCCGGACCTTCCTATACGCAGACTACGCAAGTTGCGTAGGGCCCCGCCTCTGTGCAGGGCCCCGCCTTCTGAATTGAGACACGGCTGACTTTCCCTGTGCTGAGCTAAGACTGACAAAAGCAGAAACAGGTGTCTGCTCATTGTCAGCACAGAGCGAAAAATCAAAGACTCTGTCTCTCTCTCTCAATTTGGACAACACATACATGTTCTGTATCTCATAAGCTCTTAGCCAATCTTTATTTTTGCGTCAACAGGACAAATATTGACTGAATTATGAACACATAAAGCAGATGAACTTAAACGTCGAAAATTACCGCGGTGAAATACGGCGAATTTCTGCACATTTGTGTTGAATTATTTCAAAAGCCACATAAAACATGAGGCTGTTTGTCCCAAAAAAGTTTCAGATTTTAGTATTTCTGTCCAAAAAGTCCAGCGCGATGAGGCAGGTTATCAGCTGTTACAGCGTCAGCGTGAAAAGGGAACAGAGGTGGAGCTCACAGGGAGAGGACAGGGCTGGGCCCCACTTGGAAACACTGACACCAAGAAAAACTTGAAGAGGTGCAATACTATAATGATTATAAAATGGTGCATAACATCTCAGATTTATTGGTCTAAAATAGACCACTCCAAATTTAGGGAAAATGCATCTGTTTTATTCAAAAGTTTCTGGGGCAGGATCTTACATTATCTCTTTATTGTGAAAAATATTAGTTAGCGTACCGTAACCCTTTTTATCTGTCGCTTTGTGTAGAGTTATAAACTATAATGAAAAAAGCCAATTTAAACGCTGCTTTGGCTTGACTGATTAAGGTTCGTAGAAAAGACTGGAGGGCCCCCGAAGCTGATTTTTGCTTAGGGCCCCCAAAAGGTTAGACCCGGCTCTGACTGAATGTAATGGTTTTTCATGTTGAGAAGAGCGAGTGGCGGCGCGAATAGTGGCAGACTCATTCTGATTGATAAACAGAAGGTTTAGTTGCCTCTGCCAGTGATAAAAAAAAATCTCAACTAGCCTCTTGCTTTGGTGGTGAACTCTGACCCTCGCTAACTACTTCCTTCACCATGGAAACGCCCACACTCTCTCTCTCACACATGTTTGGAGAAAAGTGGAAGAGAAAGTCAGATTTTCTGTGTCTAAATATAACAGAGTGTGATGTGGAGTGAGTGACATTTGACCTGTGCAGCAGCAGTTACATTTAATCAGAGAAGTGATTATCACACATGAACATAACCAGCTCAGTGTTTATGACCAGGGCTTTTGTACCGCTCATATAATGATCCAAAGAATTGCAATCTTTGAGAAAAAAAAGACTTTCTTTCACACAAAAAATACTTCATTTTAAATTATGTTTTGTTCACTTACCTAACACCTATCAAGTCAGTTTTTTTACTGATACAATTCCTTATCAATTCTCTGGTCTTATGTAGACTACATTAGTAAGATTATGAATTAAATAAAGGCTAAGTGTAAAGGAACAGGCACTACTGTTTATACCACTGTGACGCAGTGTATTTTTTTTATCTTTTTTTTTTTTTATCTTTTTGTAAGTCCATGTAAACACCAGATTCTGATTTCAATAACCTGCTTATTCCAGGTTATGACCCGATTATGAGAAACCAGGTTATTCTCACTGGAATCTTCTGATCATATCCAGAATATTGTGACATGTAGAGCTGTGCAATATATCGAATTTTAGATAATATCGTGAAGGTTGCTTTCAAGATATCAAAAAATTCAATATCGAGTATATCGCGTGATGCTGTAAACTTCACCCAAGGGCACAAAAGTCATGTTTTGCAGTTTTGTTATTGATTTCACATTTGTATTGCAAAAGGTTGTGAGTTTTTTTTCCAGTGGGCCGAATTTGGAAACTTGAGGGTCGTATAATACTCGACTGTAAAGTGAATCATTCAAAATTTTGCATTTGATCTAAATTTAATGCACCAACACATTTTTAATAAGGCATTACACAATCATTTTAAGGCAGAAAAAAATGTGTGAAAGCCTGGACAGGCTGTAGGCCAATAATATTTAATAGAAATTAAATGTAATACAAAAATTGTAATACAAAAAGTGAATGAGTTATCAAATTCTACAAAGTGAACGCAGCCAATTTACATCAACTAAAAAGTCTGAGTACACGTTTTAACACATTTTTGTTGGACTGAGGAAATATTGTCCGAATATCGCCATCAAGAAATGCCCTAAAAAAATCTGATTTTTATTTTTGTCAATATCGCACAGCCCTAGTGACATGTAAACACCATCACCTGATTTCTCATGATAGAACCAAACTGAGCATGTGCAAACTGAAGGAACTGATCTGAACTTTTTTCCTGGCCGCATCTCGTAGCCTGGACGCAGTTTTTTGCTGCAGCAACAGAAGAGATCTATACAAGTTCTTAACTGTGTTTTTTCTTCGCTGTGATATGTTATTTTCTCTGGATCAAAGAGAACGGACAACAGAAGAGGAGAAGAGTTACTTTGAGGATTTCCATGAGCTGGATGAGAGCTTATGAAGTGTGTCTTTTGGTTTGGACTCTGACAGTTCTTTCCTTTCGCCTAAACATCGGACGTCGCTCGCAAGTAAATCTGACTCCGTGGTGCTCATATTTACCCACGACAGCTCTTACCCTTCTTGTTCAAAGACTGAAGTAAAACACGGTCTTCCTGCGCGCTGTTCCGTTTCCAAAAGGGTTTATGTCGTCCAAAAACACAGAGCTGGAATTGAAAGTCCATCAGGTCAGCGAGGTTCGATGTTTCGGCGAAAGGAACAACTGTCAGAGTCCAAACATATTTTAGCGAAGAAAAAACGCTGTTAAGAACTTGTATAGATCCATCCAGGACAACTCGTGAGAGAACAAAACTAAATAGGCTAAATAATCATTTCAATGTGTTCATGGTATTAGAGACGTGTGTCACAGGTTAGCGCGCCTGTGAAAGCCACGGCGCGGCTGCACACACTTCTCTGGCTCAGATCTCTGTACAGTGTAATCAGGCTGAATGTTTGCGTTTATTGCTCTGTACAGTGTGCTCTCAGGCTTTTCTCATATGCGATTGAATCGTACAGTGTGAGTTTGGAGGAATGTGTTAAAATGGTGCAAAATCACACAGTGTCTTCCCGGCTTACACTTCATGTTTAGGCTGTACGCTATTTCCACTGTTTGTACTAAACAAATTTGCTTGTTCTCCCCGTGCACCTCTGTGCTGTCATACACACTGTTTTTACCAGCTTCAGCAGCGCTCGGACCCTGCGACTCATGAGAATATCAAACACATTTGATATTCCTGCGATGCTACGATCAACGGTTGTGTGTTGATCGTGAGCAGGTTATCACAGCTCGTAGCCTCACAGACACTGCACCAATGACTCGTACGTCAGAGCTGAGATTTCGCCACGATCTTGAAATTTGACAAAAAATTCTGACAAAATTGACTCAAAACTCGCACAGTGTCTGCCCGGCTTTAGAGAGAATAGCAGCAGTGTGATAGTGGACAATACACTCTGATGTCACTTCCTAATTTGCTCAGTTTGCACTAAAAATATTTAATCACCATATACCCCCCCCCCCCCAAAAAAAAAAAATAAATAAATAAAAATCCCGCTGCTCTAAAACGTGGAGAATAAATATTTAATTTCAACGAAGATTTATGTCATAGCCGTATAGTGTTTCTTTCAGGTCCGCAGGTCTGCGTCAGCGCGCTGTTGTAAACAAACCGGCAGATGTGTCAGGCCATGGATCCAAAAGGGACAAAGAGAGAGACTGAACAGCTGGATTCAACAGTTTTTGGACCCAATCATTTGCTTTCATTACAAATGTGTACGTTTTATTGCAACCAGGAAGATAACCCCGTTCACAGACGATGAGGATTCGAGATCAACAGCAAGCAGTGTGGAAGCAAGGTTACCCGAAGAATGAATGAAGGACTGTTTTTTATGCACGAAGACACGGAAATAACACGCAGAGTTTGTGCAAAACAAAACTGGATTTAGCGGAAAGAGATGTGTGGGACTGTGCGTCAGGTGAGAGGCTACACTCCAGTTACATTGTTGAACATCAGATGGACACAATACTTATTGCAGATGATTTACTTTTAGAGCTGATTTATTAGCTTGGCCTCTGTGTATGTATCTCATTAATTTCCCCCAACAGTGCCACTTGTAGTCCGTGGTGCAATCTATACATGTTATTTTTCCCCTAATAGGTATTTGGCTTGTGCGACTTACACTTCAGAGCAACTGTGGTAGCTACGGTAATCATGAATGTTCATTTTGTAGACGACTTCTCATTTTGAAAACAGGTCCATAAAGACACTTACAGCATGTGTCACATTCAATGTAAGACTTTTCATTTCTATAGCGGCTCCAGACAGATTCAGTTTTTGTTTTTTTTGGTCCAAAATGGCTCTTTGAGCATTTTGGGTTGCCGACCCCTGTTCTAAGGGATTTATTTTATTTATTGGTTTTGTCAAACAGTTCCATTTCATGATAGATGATATTATAGTTTTATCGTCCAACCCTACTGTAGGTTTTAGCAGAGCTAAAACCTGTGCTTGTAATAAAAAGGTTTGTAGCATAGGGTGGGGTCAAAGTAGAACCTGTTCTCAAGTAGAAGCTTTTCAATTCTCATCCCAAGACCAACATTTCTATTTAAAATGGGTCTAAAACATCTTTTATTTTGGTTTTCAAAATAATAACTCTGTCAAGGAAATCAGTTTGATCGTAGCTGTTAGCTCAGAGTCCGTCAGTGTTTAGGAACCACAGTGATGTTGGACTGTTGAGATCCACTGTGCCTGACCCACACGCCTCAGAGCTGCTGTAATGATCAGCCTCTGTCTCAGCTCAGGTCAAAGGTTAATTCAGCTTTGACATTTCCAGTCACATACCCAGGCTCATTCTCTCTCTTCTCTTCTCTTCTCTTCTCTCCTCTCCTCTCCTCTCTCTCTTTTCTTCTCTCCTCTCCTCTCCTCTCTTCTCTTCTGTCAGACACGCATAATGTTTATTTGTGTTATTGCCTGAGTCTGACCTTTACTTTAACGACTGCTGTGTCTCTGTGAGGAGCCACACAAATCAATAACACAAGAGGCCAAACCTGGACTAAGCCTGGACTAAGAACCAGCTTTATTTGTTTTGACAGATTGGTTTAAAACTGCAGCTGCCTTTGGAATAAAAGATATTCAGGTTTTAGCATTGGTGTACTTACAATAATGATGATCAAAATATAACTACTGGTATTTAGTTTTTAGCCATTGAAGATTCTGTTCAGTTGATGTGATCAATATTTTATTGTCTGTTCGACCTTTGTTTACCTGCACTAAACCTGCACTAAACCTGGACTAAACCTGGACCAAACCTGGACCAAACCTGGACCAATCACAGAAAACCTGGAAGTACACTGAAACAGCGACGCACTAAGCCAGATGTTATTGTAGCTGAGATTGGATCATGTACATGATGTAGGGATGGGCGATCTGGGAAAAAAATATAATCATTGTGATTGATATCGATTTCGATTTGATTTGTTAACCTTTTCATAAAACCTTAGTATGTCCCATTCTTTTCTGAAAAGCTTATATCGATATTCTGCATCAAAGTTTGACTTTAGCTCAAAACCACACATTTTACTGACAAAAGATGTTTTTTAATCTTTCGATCCAAAACTCACCACTAAATAATTGACGATTTGATTTGATTCATCTTGATCTCTCAATTTTTTCATCATATCCCATTGATGTGACGTCACACCCAGTGGAGCCGCACCCTTAAAACTCATAACACTGAGCACCTCAGAGGCACCAGAGCCGAGCCAAGCCGAGCCGTGCCCAGCGAGGAGAGCGGCAGGTGAGCTGTGACTCACTCAACACGAGTGCTCGTAAACAAGACACTGGCAGGCTTAATAGGCTGAACGCCTGCATCGCTGATATTCAGACTCGACCTGTGACTGAAGAGGTGCAGCCACCCACTGTCCCACTGCTGAATCTCTGATCACTCACAGCACAAAGTCAATCCTGAACATATATAAGTACTAATGGAGAGAAGCTGTTGTTTAAAAGCTGTTTTTGTTGTAATACAAAAAGTGACTGAATCTACTGTAGTTACTAATAGAACTCATATTGGCCCTAAAACACTTTTCAGTGGTGCAGTGGTGGAGAAGGCCTGGGGATCCACTCTTTCTATGTGGAGATTACAATGTTCTAGGTTTTCTCTGATTGCTCCGGTTTCCTCTACGACTAAAAACATGTCCAGTAGCTCCTCTAATCTTCTCTGCCTGACTACATGAGCTGTAAAACTAGAATCTGTTATTTTTGACAATAACTGTTGATGCTCAGCTCAGCTATCCTCCGTAATGAGGCGTCTGCTCGACGCCTGAGCACTGTGGCCTCACTAAACCGCTTCACTTCATTAATATGTTTTATTGTCTGTTTCGACCTTTTGTGAGGCCCAACAGATCAATACAACACTGGACTAACCTGGATAAACCTGGACAAACCTGGACCAAACTGACTAACCTGGACTAAACCTGACCAAACCTGGACTAAACCTGCACTAAACCTGGACTAAACTGGACAAACCTGCACAAACCTGACTAAACCTGCACTAAACCTGGACTAAACCTGGACTAAACCTGGACCAAACCTGGACTAACTGGACAAACCTGCCACTAAACCTGGACTAAACCTGGCACTCAAACCTGCACTAACCTGGACTAAACCTGGACCAAACCTGGACTAAACCTGCACTAACCTGCACTAAACCTGGACAAACCTGGACTAAACCTGGAAAACCTGGACTAAACCTGGACCAAACCTGGACTAAACCTGAAAACCTGCACTAAACCTGGTCTAAACCTGGACTAAACCTGGACTAAAACTGCACTAAACCTGCACTAAACCTGGTCTAAACCTGGACTAAACCTGCACTAAACCTGGACTAAACCTGCACTAAACCTGCACTAAACCTGGTCTAAACCTGGACCAAACCTGCACTAAACCTGCACTAAACTGGTCTAAACCTGGACTAAACTGCACTAAACCTGCACTAAACCTGGTCTAAACCTGGACCAAACCTCACTAAACCTGGACTAAACCTGCACTAAACCTGGACTAAACCTGCACTAAACCTGGACTAAACCTGGACTAAACCTTGCACTAAACCTGCACTAAACCTGGCCAAACAAGCTTCACTTCATCAATACGTTTATTGTCTGTTCTACCTTTTGTTTAACAACTGTGAGTCTGAGTGAGGCCAACACAATACAACACTGGACCAAACCTGGACTAAACCTGGACCAAACCTGCACTAAACCTGGTCTAAACCTGGACTAAACCTGGTCTAAACCTGGACTAAACTGGTCTAAACCTGGACTAAACCTGCACTAAACTTGGACTAAACCTGTCTAAACCTGGACTAAACCTGCACTAAACCTAAACCAAACCTGGACTGCACTAAACCTGGACTAAATCTGGACTAAACCTGCACTAAACCTGGACTAAACCAGGACTAAATCTTAGCCAAACCTGGACTAAATCTGGACTTAACCTGCTGATTAAACCTGGACCAAACCTGGACTAAACTGGACTAAACCTGGATAGACCTGGTCTAAACCTGAACCAAACCTGTTCTTAACCTGGACTAAACCTGGTCTAAACCTGGACTAAAGCTGCTGGACCTAAACCTGGCCTAAACCTGGACTAAACGGCTAAACCGGACTAAATAAACGACATGCACTAAACTTGGACTAAACCTGGTCTAAACCTGGACACCAACCTGGACTAATCTGCACTAATCCTGATAAACGGACAAACTGCACTAAACAAACCAACTGGATCCCTAAACCTGACTAAATCTGGACTAACCTGCACAAACCTGGACTAAACCAGGACTAAATCTAGCCAAACCTGACTAAATCTGGATTAACCTGCGATTAAACCTGGACAAACTGGACTAAACGGACTAAACCTGGACAAACCTGCACTAAACCTAAACCAAACCTGGACTGCACTAAACCTGGACTAAATCTGGACTAAACCTGCACTAAACCTGGACTAAACCAGGACTAAATCTTAGCCAAACCTGGACTAAATCTGGACTTAACCTGCTGGATTAAACCTGGACCAAACCTGGTAATGACTAAACCTGGAATAGACCTGGTTAAACCTGAACCAAACCTGTTCAAACCTGGACTAAACCTGGTCTAAACCTGGACTAAAGCTGCTGGACTAAACCTGGACTAAACCTGGTCTAAACCTGGACTAAACCTGGTCTAAACCTGGACTAAACCTGCACTAAACTGGACTAAACCTGGTCTAAACCTGGACACCACCAAATCCTGCACTAAATCCTGCACTAAACCTGGACTAAACCTGCACTAAACCTAACCAAACCTGGACTGCACTAAACCTGGACTAAATCTGGACTAAACCTGCACTAAACCTGGACTAAACCAGGACTAAATCTTAGCCAAACCTGGACTAAATCTGGACTTAACCTGCTGGATAAACCTGGACCAAACTGGACTAAACCTGGACTAAACCTGGAAAGACCTGGTCTAAACCTGACCAAACCTGTCTAACTGGACTAAACTGCTGGTCTAAACCTGGTCAAACCTGACCAAACTGAGACATGGACCAAACCTGGACTAAACCTCGCACCGGACCAAACTGAACTAGACATGGACCAAGCCTGTCCTGGAGCAGATTGTTTTTTAGAAACGACACAGATCTAAACCAGAGCAGATGAGTACATACTGAACAGTGTGGAACCTCGGACATTTGTAACTTTCAGACGTGTAAATCGTTTATAATGAAGTGTAAGAACTCTTCAGGTCGTTGAATATAATTAAAAGCAGCTCATTTCATCCACAACATTGTTTTACGACGCCGTTCGCTCCAGTGGCTCAGCACAACGACAAGTTAATGTTCCTAAAATGTCAAACAGCATCATCAGCACGAGCCGGGACGGTCCTCAGACGGGACAGGAAACAGGAAATACAGGGAGGCAGAAGAAAGAGAGAAGGAGAGAGAGACAGGGATAAAGAGAGGAAGAAAGAAGAGAGAGACAAGGATGAAGAGAGAAAGAAAGAGCGAGAGAGAGGGAAAGCGAGAGTGAGAGATATGAATAAAGAGAGAGGAAGAAATAGATAAAGAGAAGGAGAAAGAGACAGGAGGGGGGCAGTTAAAGAGAGAGAGAAAGAGAGTCAATTCACAGCTGCAGTGGTTGAAGGCCACAGCAGTAGGAGGAGGTCAGTCCAGTGAATCAGAGCGTGTGACGTACAGTGTATGCAGGTGAAAATACTGTGAGAAAGAGAGAGAGAGGGAGAGAAGAGAGAGAGAGAGCGAGAGGAGAGAGAGAGAGAGACAGACAAAGAGTGTGAGGGTGAGAGAAGGACAGAGACAGAGAGAGACAGAGAACTAGGGAGAGAGATACACACACAGAGAAAGGAGAGAGACCAAGAGTGTGAATAAGAAAGAGAGAGAGACAGAGGGAGAGAGAGAAAAAGAGAAGAGAACATGCAGAGAGAGAGAGTAGAGAGACAGACAGTGAGAGAGAGAGAGACAGATGGAGAGAGACACACACACAGAGAGAGGAGAGAGACACAAAGAGTGTGAATAAGAAAGATGGAGAGACAGAGGGAGAGAGAGAGAGAGAGAGAGAAAGAGAAGTGAGAGCACATGCAGAGGGCACTGACGCAGCAGTCCCAGTCTCACCTCCAAACAGTCCTCTGTGTCCACCAGGACTTTTGTGAGTTAAAGTTAAAAATGGTAAATGGTCTATTTATATAGTGCTTTTCTACCTTTCCAGTCACTCAAAGCGCTTTACAATCTAGCATCCACTCACCCAGTGTAACAGACACTGAGGCAGTGTGGGTTAAGTGTCTTGCCCAAGGACACAACGACAATCTACTCCTGTCGTCCCACTGTGGCTCCTGGTGTTCCAACGGTCTCCCATCCAAGTACTAACCAGGCCCTTTCTTGCTTAGCTTCTGAGATCTGACGGGATCAGGCTTTGACAAACAGGTATGGCCACAGTCTGTATGTCTGTGTCTGTCTCTTATCATTTCCAATTAGTGAGCACACATTGGTATTAAATAGACACTCTTAAACGCTGATCCCTCTACATGCAGCTCCGACGGTCGGAGTAGCTGCACAGAGCTCCTCCTCCGTACAACCAAAATACAATAAGATCTTTCTTCATCTGAGTCCGGCAAAGTCAGGCTCCACAGATCAAAACCAAACAGGGAAAAAAAAAAGTCAACTATATTAGATTTTCAAAGTAAAACACCTCATACAGACTTTGTTTTCGTCAGATAGTTTAAAATAAGGATTCTTTGCTGTTTGACACATTGGACTGTTCACTTTATATAAAGTGTCACATATATTGAACTGACATTAAAGCCCCCAGCAGAGGTGTGAAACTCATGTAAACTGTCGTGATCTGTCCATACTACTCATTTACATCCTGTAGTTGTTTGATTGTTGTGTTTTTGACTCATGTTCTTCTTGAGCTCCTCGGGTTGACGCTCCAGTGAAGTGGACTGCCTCGACAGTTGCTCAGGGCTGCAGAGACTTCAGAGGTGGAGCTGTGTGGAGTGGCACCTTAGCACCTTTCACTGGTCAAAAAACAAACCCTAGAGGATGTCCCCACTATGGCTCACTTGGCTCTTCCAGATTCTCACAATATTAGTGATTTTCACAAAATCTAGAGAATCCATCTGAAGAGACCCTCCTGTACAGTTAAAGACATTTTAAATTCATAGCCCTCAGAACAATCTGCTCCCTGGGTAAATATAATTGAATAGCCATAATGTACAGACCATTTTGACTTCTGAAAACCTGCACAGAGACATTTGTGCAACATGACTGTTGTAGAAATGTCCATATTCTGCAAAGTAAGTCTCAACAAGGCCACCTGCAGGTTCATCATTGTTGACATTACTTGAGGTTAGATGTGTCTATGATAGGTGCCTTCCAACTATTTCAGAATGTTCCTCAGAAGTGGTCTGCTATGGTTTTCATCTGGCCAGCTTGTCTCTAAACTGACCCTGCCTCAGACATCCAGAGTCTCATGCATTTCTTTCTAACACAACACTAAGTGTTAATTTTGGCGAAAGATTTTAATTTAGTTTTAGTCTTAGTCTTCCATTTTAGTGTCCCCCTTGATTACGGCACAGGTTACAGGTTGTCTTAAGGTGAAATAAGACCACAGATCGGGCCGTCTTTTTCTCCCAATCCCAGTCGCCAACATATTTCACCTGTGCTCGCTGATCTGTCCATCTGTGGCCCATTGTCTCCAGTCTCCACCACGTCTCTGCGCCACCGTTCAACAAGGCGCGCTCTGACTGGCTTTTAACAGTTCTTGGCAACAATCGGCACTGTTCGGCAACACGCGGAACAACACGCGCTGTGATTGGCTCTCACATCGGCCGCAAGTTCCACTCATTTCTCTCCTCCCGACTTTCTTTCGTCAGATTTTGTTTTCGTCTCGTCTTTTTTTCGTTAAATGTCAACCTTTATCATCATCTTTTAGTCATTTTGATGTAATTTTATTTAGTTTTCGTCTCGTTTTTATTTGTAAAAAAACCTTCGTGGACGAAAAATGTTCGTCATAGTTTTCGTCAACGAAATTAACACTGCAACACTTACTGTATGTTGTGATTTCTTGGCTTCTTCCGTGTTTAGACACTTTGTCCAGTTATATTAATTTATTGTCATGACGTTCTGTTCTTTTCAACGACTTTCTCAACGATAATGTGTAGCACTCATTTCAGAGAGATGCACGTATCAGTCAGGCGTGAGCTGGCTCTAGGGAACACTTGGTCTAATTGTCTAATGTACAATGTTAATGGGAAAATCTGATGACATGTATATTTTACAATGTGAACACAACCTCTTGTCACATTTGTCTCACTGTTATGAAATCAAACCAAAACATGAATTGTAAACCTCTCAAAAAGCTGCACATCCCTGAGCCAAAGTCGTCTGAAACTCAATGCTTTATGAACTATAGCTTCATAACATGTTTGTTCACCAGGAAGAGTCGTGTCATGGAAGCAGAAAAACGAAAAACACAAAGCTAAATAGTCAGCTAGATTTTCACATATCTAAAGTACTGCATTTGTAGGCGTGTATACTGTATGTATATATATATAGTATTTAGTGCAGTTGAAGAGCAAAGTGTGAATGAAGTGTGAACATCTCCTGCACCTCTGTTTCCAGGCAACGCTCATGTTAGCACACAAGCTAACGAGCTAACAGATTATGAAAAGTGATTTGATTGTAATTGACTTCACAATGCAAATGTTGTTGATCCTGAAGCATCTGATTCCCATAAGATTCTGTCCACACCACACCAAACCCAGATGATAAACAAAAACTAAACCCAAACCACAGAGGGCATGCTAAGGCTAACGCTTTGTAGATTAGTGAGGTTAACTAACTTTAATCCCAACTTTACTCACATTTCTGAAGTAAATATTCTAAATTATAAAGTGCCACCCAATGCAAAGTGATGTTGTGGGACATAACTGGGTTGGAGAAAAACTAGACGTGAGTGTATTTCCCCAATCGAGCTACTAGCCTATAGTCAGGCTGACTAGTAGTTAGTCTGACAAAAATTCATTGTTTAAATCACCAGAAATGTTAAAAATGTTATTTGTCAGTTGTAATGTTAGATTGCCTCATATGAGATATAGTGTGCATTCACAATACACTTTGATTGGGATCAGGATTGGTTTGTCTGGATAGTTCGGTTCGATTGGGTAATTGTGAACGCGCAAACGAACTCTGGTCCGGTCCAAAATGTCCAAATCTGGTTCGGTTGGAGAGGTCGGTCTCTGGAGCGGTTCGTTTGTTTTGTGAAGCAAACGGAGCGAGAGTGAAACAGAACCAGGAAGTGAACAGTAACATGATTTACGCTGAGACACGTGAGGCTCAGAATCACAACAAACAGCCTGTGTGAGATCAATGATGAGTCAAATAATACACAAAAACACATGAAAGTAACAGGAGAAGGACGGGGGATGATTCGAGTATAATTAATTATGATCACACGACCGTATGTCGCTGTTTTCTCATGTTATTTACAATAATAATAAAGTTATAACTCTTAGATGAAAGCAAATACAGAAGTAACACTCCAGCTCACATTACTGCAGGAAATGGTTTATATTCATCTAATATTTAGTTCTACAGCTGAGTGAGCAGAGACAGACCTTTCAGAGCCAGATTTACTCAAACAGATGAACTTTTACGTTTTCCCATTTGGAACAAAATGCCCAGCCCTCCTCTCTGGTCGTCTGAAGTGAAAGTGAAAGTGTCTTTGCTCTGACACTTGGTCTGTCACTCACTCTGGTCCTGTTAATGTGAGAGAAGTTGTGGGATAGATCCATAAAAACACAAATATAAAGTTCAGCAGTGTGTTTGTTTCTGATGTAAGTTAGCTGTAGCCGCTGTTAAAACATTAATTTAACTAAAGTTGATGACCTCAAAGTTTCACTGCCCTGAGCTGTTTGAAGAAGTTTATTAACAGTTAAACATTGTGTTGTCACAAACGTTAAACTCGTATGTAACCTAAATTAAACATATTTGAAAATAAATATAACATATTCTATGTTGTGACAGGGAGGTTAGCATGATAAGGTTAGCATGATGAGTGTCAGTGCCCACTTCGTACCGGAAGCACACGTCGTACCTTTACTTCTTTTACATAGTTTTCTTCGTATTAAATTGTAATTAAACACAGACTAAACTATACTGTTAAACAAAAAATTCCCTTACAGATTTCAACGAAGCAAATGATTGTAAAATGAGATTATTGGCTACTGTTTAAAGCTGTTTTAGTATTTTATTGTAGATAAAAATTGTGTATAAAACTGCTAACGGCTAGTGAACTTATGCATCTTTCAAGGTTCTAGTGACACCAAACGTCTCTTTTACATGTTACTAGTGAGAAAAGCAGAGGAGTTACATAACACCAAACAAAGTTATAGCTTCACTTCTCTGTGGAGGCGTCTGTCACATTTCCAGCCTATGAATATAGTAATTTGAGAAATATAATCTCATATCGCCAAAGTTGTTTTAAAGCTTCATAAGACACAAGTCAGTCTGTTTTACTCATGATTTTGCTGAAATTGCTTGTTTAAGCTTGTTTTATCCATAAAAGTGACACTTCTGCCATTGTGTTCATATGATTTGCGTCGTCACTCTACCGGAGCAATATGACGTCGCGCTGTTAGAGTTGTAGAAACAGAGCAGAGATGCTGATTGCGCGTCTAATTTAATGTCTATGGTTAGCATGATAATACGGCGCTCCATTGTACTCACAAAAAAATAAATATTTATCCTGTAATTACGAGATAATTTCTCGTAATTACGAGATAATTTAAATGGCTTTTCTGCTTCGTATAGGCTAAGCTAGTGACTTTATCCACAACGAGTAGTCTTTTCTGAGCTAGCTTGATGTTTCTAAATAGCTAAATGTGCTTGTGGATTTCGTGGAGCTTCTTTCTTTCCACCAGAAAGAAGCTAGCGGTAATCGGCAGGTTTTTTAATAAAACACAATCTTCTTCAACTGTTGAAGTTAATCTCACACATCCTTAGAAAAGTGCAGCTGTTTTTCTGTGGCTCCAGCGTCTGGTTTTCAATTTATTTGGCCAAAAAGGAGAGAAGTGCTGCACATTTGCTACACTTCCGCATGGATCACCCAGAGTGGGCGGGGCCTTTGTGCAACAGCAAATATGCCCGTATGTTGCAAGTCAAATGATGGCGAAGTGTAGCTTGAGTCCACAGTCACGTTAACAGCTAGTTTCATACTTTTTGTAGACCTTAAACATTGCAGTGAAGACCACAGGCACTTAATTTAACATAACAAAATCCACAAGCACATCTTAGCTATTTAGAAACATCAAGCTAGCACAGAAAAGACTACTCGTGTTGTGGATAAAGTCACTAGCTTAGTCTATACGAAGCGTGTGGTATACAGAATGTGGGAAAAGCCATTTAAATTATCTCGTAATTACGAGAAAACTAAATATTTATTTTTTGTGAGTACAATGGAGCGCTGTATGATAAAGTTAGCTTGATAAGGTTAGCATGGTAGGGTTAGCATGGTAAGGTTAGCATGGTGAGGTTAGCATGAGGCCACAGAGCTGGAGACATTGTGAATATAAAACAATCTCTGCCTCACAAACAGCAGACATGTGCATTTATTAGAATATATTAGCTTCAAACAGCTCTGACACACCTGCTCTTTTGTGTGAGAGAGAGAAACAAACAGAACAGAGAGAGAGCGAGAGCGATGAAAGTGAGAGAGAAAGAGCTCTCTTTTTCTCTCCCTCTTTCATCTCTCTCCCTCTTTCTTTTTTCCTCTCATTTATTCACTCTCTTTCCCTCTTTCTTCCCTCTCTCTCCTCTTATCTCTTTCCCTCTCTCTTTTTCCCCTCTCTCCTCTGTTTCTCTCTCTATTTATTTATGCTATTTTAACTTCTTTATTTTTTCATGTTAACATACACTTTACATCAGAATGTCGTTTACCCAGAATCACTTTTACCTTTTTCTTTTTTAATGCATTTTATTCTTTCACACTGAACGTGATGCCTGCACAGCTTTTGAAATCTCTCCGTTTCTCACACAAACACTTGTATTTTACCTTCTGACTCAGTAAGTGTGTGTGTTTTCCAGCTGCTCACGGCTGCTCCGGGTCTCACCTCTTTATGTCACTCCGCCTGATCCACGTCACGCTTGGACAGTCACTGACACCCGGAGCACTTCCTGTTTCCCATCATGCTCGGCTGACAGTGTCAAAAACCTGCACAAACAAGACCCCAATCTGTCAGACTTTTAGTTTGAGTAGAGAAAATGTGAAATGTGCAAATGAATCAGACGCTTTAGTTTAGTTTCCATTTGTGTAGAAATGACCATTGACTATTTTGCTGCTTTAAATATTTGGGATGTGTTTGCTGTGGCTTGGGAATGCTAAATTACAACTCAAATGTCCATCTTACTCTATTTCAAATATAAAATGAGTTCTATCTGTGTTATACAAGTTTTTTACACATTCACTGAGATTTTCATTCATTCTGACTGAAAGACAGCGCGTCTTATACTAAATCCAATCCACAAAGACATAGGATGCCCTCCCACATGATTGGAGCATCAGTATCTGACCTTCGACAAGACCTAGGCCTGGTTTGTGTTGCTCAAAACTGTGTGTGTGGTCGAAGTACAAAAAGACTGCAGTCACCACAGCAACGCCGGAAAAACAGACTCAGTAAAAGAGTGAGTTTATCAAACACACACTGTGACGCAGAACATCCAAAACCTCTGTGATGCACAACATCACAAACCTCTGTGACGCAGAACATGACAAACCTCTGTGACGCAGAACATGACAAACCTCTGTGACGCAGAACATGACAAACCTCTGTGACGCAGAACATGACAAACCTCTGTGACGCAGAACATGACAAACCTCTGTGACGCAGAACATGACAAACCTCTGTGACGCAGAACATCACAAACCTCTGTGACGCAGAACATGACAAACCTCTGTGACGCAGAACATGACAAACCTCTGTGACGCAGAACATCACACACCTCTCTGTCGCAGAACATCACACACCTCTGTGACACAGAACATGACAAACCTCTGTGACGCAGAACATCACACACCTCTCTGTCGCAGAACATCACACACCTCTGTGACACAGAACATCACAAACCTCTGTGACGCAGAACAATACAAACCTCTGTGACGCAGAACATCACAAACCTAAATAAATACATTTCTCAAACAGCTTCACTTCAGCTTAGCCTAGAGTCAAACAAAAAAAAAATCATCATGTGGCTTTTGTGTCTTGAACATTCAACAAATGCTCCAAAGCAGTTCTCTGTGCATTAGATTAGTGTACACCGTTATTAAACCTGAATGATCACATAAATGTTTCTTAATGATGAGCCTGCTTCACACTGAATATTAATGATGTTTGTTTACACATTCTATCTCAGCTAACAACGTGACTTAACGGCTCATTATTTCTGCAACAGCAAATGTGTTGTTATTATAAGAAATCTCCACACTTCTGATCCACATGTGTTGATATTTGTTTGTCTCCACAAACGTGTGAGTCTAACCCAGAAACCCAGAAACATGGCCTGAAGCTCATCAGTAGTTCAACCCTGAATATCCCTAGTCTGGCTCCATCTTACATCTCTGACCTCCTCCACATCTCCACTCCCTCTCACTCTCTCCGCTGCTCCTCTTCTCTCCAGCTCTCGCTCCCATCAGCTCGTCTTGTCACCATGGGGGGCAGAGCCTTCAGTCTGTTTGCTCCCCATCTCTGGAACTCTCTCCCTCCGGACCTGCACAACAGTGACTCTTTTCCAGCCATTTTCAATGTCAAGCCAATGTAAACCCATGTCCTAAGCGTTCAAGAGAATTTGCGATGAGTATTGGTGCGTGGGGTGTCTGTTGACGCGCCTTCATACCTTTGTGATGTGGAAGCTCAAACCCGCTCAACTTCGCACAAAGCTGCAGCAGACACAGGGGTTGGGAAAATCCATCTTCAGACGTGTTGGAAGTCGGCGTCAGCCAATCAGAGACTCCACTCCTGTGACTTGTTGTTCTCCTCTCACATCAAGAGGAAAGGACTGTTTACTGAAGTCTTTGAATCACTTTTTTAACAAAAGGTTGGTTGTTTTTGGGCTTTTTTCAAAAGCTTGGTTGCTTGTTGCTCTGAAAATCTGGCAACACGGCAAAACAAACAATGTGGGACATGATCTGGACTGACAACGCCTCTATCTCTCTCTCAACGAGCTCTGTCTACGAGCAAAACAAAGCCTTTTGCAAAAGCATGTTTGCAAAGAAGCGCATTGGGGCGTAAAGAATGTCCTGGTCTCGATTGGGGCATTTTGGGCGCCTGTTGGGACGTCAGCTTCAAAAATATTTGGTGTCAAAATACGTTTTAACGCTCGAATTTAGACGCTTAAACGCTGTAGCACAGCAACTGGAGCAGCTCAGCAGAAGCAATTTGCACCTGGCGCCTCAGCCTCCGACCATCAAGCGTTCCCTAACCCAGTGATTTTCAACCAGTGTGCAGCTTAGAAACAGTAGTGTGCCTGGAGATACTGTCAGATGTGCCTCGAAAAATGTACCAATGTTCTTTCGATGAAATAAGTTAAGCAAAGTTAATTTAATAATTTGAAATGGTAATATATTTGAAAGAACTTTTTTCAATAAGAATAAAAGCAAAACAATTATAATGTACTAATTTAACAAGATATGCTGTCACTATCACAATCTAAACACTGGAATGTTCCAAAGTAGAATATTAAACACATTTGTTCAAATAAAGATCATTTTAATTAAAAAAAAAAAAAAAGCTTATTGTGAGAGGCAATTTTCCTAAACATCTGGCACCTCAAACCTCTGACTACCACCAAGCGTTCCCTAACCTGCATTTTAGACATAGAGAGGAACATCCAAACTCCACACACAGGTCCGGGCCGTGTGGGAATCGAACCCGCGACCTCTTGCTGTGAGGCCAGAGTGCCATCCGCTCTGCCACCGTGTCTTGCCAGTGTTTCAGAGTCTTTATGAAGCTGAGGTCTGTACTTTTGTTCTCTGATGTCTGACTGACTGATAGTGAGAACAAGCTCTGCAACAAAAGAACATTAGATTTTAGGGTCACAGAAACGAGACGACCAGTGGATCAGAGCGAACACTGACTGTATTTATAGTTTGTGTGCGTTTTGTTTTTCATTGAGGCCACTGTTCAACACTTGGTCCTGGCGTGTCTGCAAACATGATGACATTCTGCGCAGATCCTTGCAGTCTTCTCTGATGCGCCAAACAAGGGGGCTCCCCTTATCTTTTTTTTTTTAAAGGGAACCCTGGTATGAAGACAAATATGGCTAAAATGCATAGTGGTCATGCTTAGTAAGATAAATTGCAAACAAATATATAACTGCTTACTATTTTTTAAAAATTGTCATTGTTTATGTGTTTTCAAGCCTCTGGCAGCCGCCATTTTGGTTGATGACATAAAATAGTGTTTCCATGGTTACTCCCACAATAGATAGAGTCGGCATCAAAGGCCACGTCTACTAACGACCTCCGAGGGGGAAAGTTAACATGGAAGTGAATCAGAACAACAACTTTATCAGTCACTGCTCAAAAACTACAACAGCAAATGTGAACTTTGGGAGATATATTGTGTCAAATACAGACATGAAGACATGAGGATAAATAAAGTGATTCAACCTTCTAAGTATGTAAATATATCTAGCAATGCTAACGGTAGCTGCGAGCTAAATGCTAACGTGATGCTAGCGCCGCCTGGCGTCTTTTAGCATCTTTTTTTAGCTATTGTTTACTTTTCTGACATAACAACATCTCAGTAACCTCCATTTAAACCCGGTTGTAACTCGACCTGAATTAGTTGTGCTAAAATACATTTAATTTGCCAGAAAACATCTTAAAAGAGGTAAACGTTTAGCTTCCCACTTTATTATGGTGAGGCATGAGACATTTTCCCCCTCAGCAGGCCACGCCCCCAACAGTGCCGACTGTATCTATTTCATCAGGTAAACAGTAACCACAAAAACACCACTGACAGTGTCCAGTTCTTGCCTCTTCCTCTCGATTGGCTGTGTGCACGGAACTTCAGTTTCTTGTGTACGTTCAAAAATGCTAATTTCTGTACATACGACCACTTCCTGTTAGCGTAAAAAACAAACAAGTGTCTCTGGTGAAATATTCCTCTGATATGTAAAGTCTTTAACATGTTTTCTGTAACATTCACCACAACTGTCTGATCTAAAGAGATTTATTTGTTTTAAACTGATGTAATGAAAACCTCATTGAAAAGCATTGGACAGGAAGTGGTTGTGTGTCCAGGATGTACTATTTTGAACGTACGCAAGACAACTGCACACAGCCAATTATCTTCAATCTCACTAAATTCCACATTATCTTACTGTATTTGGCTCAAACTGACAAGGTTTAACCCAGGAATTTATGTTGCTTAATTACCTGTTACATGATAACACTATTTTATCATAGATACAGTCGCACGCGTCACTGTTGGGGCGTGGCCTAACCTGGCTCACGCCAGATGGATATGTGTTGAACTTCTATCTAGTTCTCACTATATCCATCTGGGACTTACTCGCTGAAGAGTTCGAGAAAAGTGGGGCGTTTAGTGAAATACTTCGAGCTGATTGGGTGTGGGCCTACCTAATTTGAGCTTAGCCAATCACAGCAACAACTCTAATGGTGTATCCAATGTCCGCGTGAGATAGAACAAGTACATGTCACACATACTGCTTCTTTCAAAAAAAAAATGACTCCGTATTTCTGCTGAAACCGCATCAAAAGCAGCAGAAACACGTACATCCACGAGAGCCGCCGTCTTTGTTTAGCTTGAATCAGACTCAGCTGCGGCACCGGGAGCTAACGGCCCGTGTTAGCCCGCCTGCTACAATGTGATTGGTTCAAAACCACGCTGCTGTGATGTGATTGGGCTGGTCATCGCTTGGTTCGGACTTTCAAACCAATCGAGCCGGACGAAGGCCAGATGGTTTATCTAGTGTTGTGAATTCACAAATACGCGAGATAAACCATCTGGCTGGCCAGGTTTGGGTGGCCTGCTGAGGGGGAAAACGTCTCCTGCCTCACCATAATAAAGAATGGAAGCTAAACTGTTTACCTCTTTTAAGACGTTTCTGGCTAATTAAATATTTTTTAGCACAATTAATTCAAGTCGCGTTACAACCGGGTTTAAATGGAGGTTACTGAGATGTTGTTAGTCAGAAAGTAAACAATAGGTTAAAAAAGATGCTAAAAGATGCAGGCGCTAGCATCACGTTAGCATTTAGCTCGCAGCTACCGTTAGCATTGTTAGATATATGTGGAAGGTTGAATCACTTTTATTTCTCCTCATGTCTTCATGTCTGTATTGACACAATATATCTCCTCAAGTCCATGTTTGCTGTTGTAGTTTTGAGTAGTGACTGATAAAGCTGTTGTTCTGATCCACTTTCATGTTGACTTTGCCCCTCAGAGGTCCGTTAGTGGCGTGGCCTTGATGCCGACTGTATCCATAACCACAGTAAAATGGCAGCCTCCATGTCATTCTTTAAACACTATTTAATAAAACTACAAATACTTCCAACATAAGTGATGATATTATAAATGTTTTAGGGTAAACGTGTGATTATAAGGGTTTGCTTTAAAAGATGGTGGACACATTGAAACAAAGTAATACAAATGGAAGGGGTTGAAAACATACACAATTCTTTTTAATGACAAAGATCAACACAAACACTACATTTTAGCCAAGTTTCCAGTTATTACCACAGTTCGTTTTCCTTGAAACTGTCGACGACCGTTCAGCTCACATGAACCCAAACGTACCGTGAGTTTGTGTGTTTGCTGGGCTGCTGGTGGTGTAAGTAGGCCACAGCTGTCTCCTGCTCTTCCATCCTCGTCCCTGTCATGACTCCAGCTCTTCTCTCTCATGGTGGAAACAGTCAGACGGTGCACAGCGGCTGCTTTATGAAGACGCTCAGAATACACAAGAGCTCGTTTCACCCACGGCACTTCAGCTAAGCCTCAGAATTATTATTCAAATAAAATATTGTGGTATTTGTAGGCTGGGCAAAAAATGTATATCACTTTTCTTAGAGCACATCACGATTCTAGCCTGTCTTTTCAAATTGCCTTTGAGAAGAATATTACCTTTCTGCTTTTTCAGGAAGTTAATTCCAGCAGTTACTCACTACCAACGTTGCCAAATTTTCAGAAAGAAACAAGTGACTAAGCATTAAAAAAAGCCAAAAAACAAGTAACTCCAGCCATTCAATAAAATGTTGATGAAAGAACGTTGTGTGTCGTCACAAAACAAGTGTGAGTGATTGTAGAATATTTTACAGTATTAAAAACAATCTTTAGGCATGGAAAAAATATCACCTGAAAGTGCAGCCCAGGAGCAAAGCCCCAAAAATATAACCTGCAATCGTCAAAGTTCAAAAGCGACTTTCCAAAAAATGTCAATTTGCTAATAAAAAAGTGGACTACAATTTGGAAGCTGAGTCATAAGAGGAGTAGGTAGAAAGAAGTTGCATCAAATAGAGAAATGGCAAATCCCAATCTAACGACTTTATCAAAAAAAGCAGATTGTTACAGGGATGAGCTCACAATTCGATTTTTATCACGATATTGCCCAGCCCTAGGTATTTGTTTTGTGCATAAAAGTTTATATACTGTATATCCCTGCATTGTTTGAACAGCTGAATAATGGTAAATGTAAGAATGTGAATCAAAGAAACCTATTGTGTTTATTCTGTGTATTTAATATAAAAGCTATTATTTGTAGATCAGTAATTTCCTTTTTGTTTATTTATTCACTGTAAAACCTCAAATGGATCAAAACAGCGTAAAAATAGAAACAGGTCATGAACAGAACAACAGAATGGATCAAATCTGAATCTTAATATGTAACTTTAACTTGAAGCAGCAGACGTATTTAACCCTTGTGCTCTGTTGGGGAGTTTTTTCATTTTTAAATTGTCCACCATTGCTACAGTTTTGGAGATATTCCAAGGATTTCTTGTTACAAACATTAGATCGAGTCATATTTTCAAAAATCAATTTTTCAAACCCAAGTCTTGTCATTTACAAATGTGATGATCTTATGGTGCGTTCTAGGAACTGGTGTATTTCCCACTTGTAAAAATGCGCTGGAACGCCACTTGAACTGGTATACCACTTGTGAACTGGGACCTGGTTGAGGAAGCCCCACTTTACTTATGAGCTCAACATCACCACAATAAATTTATTTGGAGGGTTTAACTGACACATAAACTGTGTAAACATTGTTACAGGTCATTTACCGTTAGTTTTGTTTAGCCTAAAGGTTAGCATTAGCCATAATGTTTACATACAAGTTGATTAGGTTGGAACACTTTGAACTGGGAACTGGTATTTTTCAAGTGGGAAATATCCCAGTTCCCATTGTGGCAGCATTTCGACCTTTTACTTCACCTTTTATAACGGCTGTAAAATGATAGTAAAATGTTAACTTTTCAAACTTTTTGGGGTTAAATCTGTTAATCCACTTCTGTTCTGACTAAAAACACCAAATTGAAAAGACAAAAAAACAAATTAAATAAACTTATGAATTGGCAGATTCTCAGAGGAGGTGAAAATGTAACAAAATGGCCCATTTTTCATCTAAATTGTGAATCTAAACTGGATTTGTTTGGACCTTTTATTCCAGCCTTGGACATGTTCAAACTCGGTCCAAACTTTGACTTGGATGATTTTGTAGTTTTTGTGCTGAAGCAGTTTGTAGTTTTTTCTCTTGTTCTGCTGGAGCCATTTTGTCCCATTGACTTCCATTAAAAACACGTTTTTCATTGCTCTGAAAATCCTCTGTAAAAGTCTGATTCCCAAACTTTGAGCTGAAATGTCAGAGTGAAAGAATAGTATCCCACAGACCGACTCGTAGCAAAGGTAAAAGTGTCTTCAAAATGGCGTCCCTCGAGCTGAAGCTGTGTTGGTTTGATCCAGGTGCATTTGCATTGTGCTCTCCTCAGGGACACACTCACGCTGCTGCTGAACACTGCTCAGTATCGATCGTGTTATTGATGATGTTTGTGTGTGTGTGTTTGTGTTGCAGCTCTGATCTCCGCTGGCTGCTGCACAAACGGCTGTAGAAACACCAAGATCTGGGACAGGTGAGACTCCACTCAGACACATGAGATTTGAAACTGGACTTTTACAGGAGGAAAAGTAGCACAAAGGTAAAGGAAAGTCAGAGAACTACAACATGTGCTTCAAACAGCTGTAGCCCACATAGTCATTTGTTTTAGTCACTGTGACTGTTGTGATTACTTTTTGAGTTTTATGCAATGTGATCATGGCTGATGAAGAAATGTACCACAGCCAATCAGAGCGGTGACAGAGCCAGCCTCTGCAGCAGCCACAACTCTAATGCACGACTCTTCAGACTGATGAGTTTAGTGTTTGATGAGCCTGTTACCTGTGCAGAGCAGAACACGGCCCTCGGAGCAGTGCAGGCACACGTCTGGACTCACAGAGGATTGTGGAAAGAGTCCATGCGGCTTTAGAGTCAATATAACAATATATTTTATTTATATAGCGCTTTTCTGTCTGGACCATGGAAGTATAATTAGAACTGGAAGATGAGTCCAGATGATGCGGCCTGTTGTTTTCAATGGCTTCTGCTCAGTGGTGCATTGAAAAAGATTTTTACTTCCGCGCTCTTTCCTGAATACGGGCTAGCGCCTCCCACTACCGTGGAGCCCGATCTCACAAGAAAGCGTACATTTACCACGACTTACACAACATGTAAATGAGGTATGATTAGCACGAGTTCACAGCTGTTTTGTGTATTTTAGTACGCCTCACAGTCCCATTCATTTCAATGGTGGTTGTTAAGACGTGTTCTTATTTATGAATATTAATGAAATCCTGATTCTAATCTTAACCTGCCCCAAGCCCCAGACCTAATCTTACCAATTTTAGTAACTTTATGCCTGAACTTACCCGTTTCACCTGAAGAAAACGTCCCACGTGGACAAGACCAAAACTCGTCCTATTTTGAGCTGTGAAATCTCGTGTCATTTTTACGCTTTTTCATATCGTGCTAAATGCACGGCGTAACATAAGTACTAAAAATAGCTTTGAACTCGTGGTCAAAATACGCTGTTTTTGTGTTGTGGTAAAAGTACGCTCTAGGAGACTGTGTTGTACCGTGACGTCAGAAAAGCGTGATCAGTTCTGACCAATCAGAGCGATGGTGGCCTGAGCGGGGGGAGCGCGGGGAGAGCGGTAAGCTAGGCTAAACACTGTTTAAGCGTTTGGAGCATTGAAAAAATTGGAAAAGTTTATGTTGTGAAACTGGAGAGAAATACCTTCAATGAGACCTTAGTAAAGCTGTAGGTGCCGTGTCGGCGGAGCAATAGCAGTTTGAAGTGCAAAAAATGCATTGACGGTCTATGAAGACATTTTTCTTGGGCCCAACCGCTGCAGTACTGCGGAGCGGTCATATCGGCACTCACATGGGGAAAGAGGGGGCGGAGTCCAATCCAGATAATATAATGCATCCATGGTCTGGACACTCATTCTACAATACAAACATTCTCGTGGGAATCCATGTGAATCTCTGTGATTTTGGGCTAATGCGGACCACAGTGGACTGGAGCTGGTGTCCCAAACCCTCCTCACAGTCCGTGCCTCCTGTACACTGAGCACTGATGCATCCAGGCCCACGTAAAGGTTGTATGGAGGATAATTAAAATGTTTTTGTAAATCTTAATCAAAAACACTTGTATGCATTTGTAACAGCCTCGTATCTATGGGAAACAGAACAGGAATCACACAAATATATTCACTATGGACACGGTGAGACCAGAAAAACGTTGAATAAAAAAGGTATTCCTTACTACTGGCCTGTTAACCTGTCAATCAAACCCTTTATGTTCTAAGTATCTCATTGGCCCAGTAACGTTGGAGGGTGTGGCTCTGGAAAAACCACAAACAGCGCTGGATTCATCTCTCTCCTCTCACCTTTAAATCTCTGACCCTGGTGTTTGCTCTCGGACTGAACTGACTGTGTTTGTCTTTGCTCCGTTACAGCTTCGACGCCTCCTGACCTTCACCGGCCTCTGATGAACTGGAGTCTGCTCTGAAGGGATCTGACCTCTGACCACCAGACAGAGAGAGAAGACCCCCACTCAGAGAGAAGAGAGAGAAAGGCTGGAGGAGTGATTCTTCTGGGCTGCATCCGAATGTCCACACGACTACATATTTAAGGCTCAGAGAAAGTAGTGCACACCATATTTCCTCCACAACTAATCACTAGATAATGGGAAACCTGTTGGTATCTGGTGTACGAACAAAGATAAAATGTTGGTTGTAGAGATGCTAACATTAGCTGCTTACCTTAGCTCACTGTTAGAGGCACAAACTTGAACGATCCGAACCAAGCTTATACTTCCTCACAGTATTAGTCCATAAATATGTGCGTGTTCGTGAATGTAACCAATATTCATTAGACAAATGCATTTATATCATCGAACGTGAATGAGTGCACTAGGTTTCCATAGCACAAAGTGTCATACAACATAATCCAACCTCAATGCATTGAATAGAGGCTTTGCAGAAATACGTTTTTATAGAGGTGACGATAAACAAAAGTAGTTTCTTGTTTCCACCAGTCGATCCTCAAACATGGAATTATAACACGTCTTTTTGTGAATCAGCGGATCAGAAAAAGTAGAATTCAGGATTTAGATGTCTTTATTAAGAAAGTCTGTGTAATGAGTGAGCGACCCTCAGGAGCCTGGACCATGTACTCGATGTATCTGTAACAAGATTAGAGCTGGGCAATTTAATCGAAATTTAGATAATATCGTGAATGTTGTTTTTAAGATCTGCAAAAATTGAATATGGAGTATATCGTGTAGTAAAAACATCCGACAAAAGAGCTAATTTACGATAAAAATGACGTAAGTGATGCTGTAAAGTTTGTAAAGACAAAGTCAGTTTATTTCTTTCAGTGTTTGGAGATAAGTGCTTTACAAAATGAGGTTATAGTTGGAGATGGTTGGAGATATTTGTCTGATAATTAACCATCAGACAACGAGGCAATATGTGCCTGGAATAATCAGTATTTTACTTCTTTGAGTTCATTTTTATTGGTTTGACTAAGATTGTCAATGGAACACCTTTTTTTACATAAAGTAAGAAAATAGACACTGACTTGAAATTGAATTTTATTTAATTGAAAAAACCTTCTGAAATAAGAACTAAATGTACTTGTTCTATTGGCAAATTTTTATTTAAGAAAGTCAAATCACTATAAACACTCAAAAAAGTCAAGTAAAAGTCATTCAATCAATTTTAGATTTAGTTTGAAGATGGTTTTTTAACAAGTTTATGTGGGACTGGCAAAATATCGTCCATATATCGTTATCGAGGTTTGCCAAAAAAAAGATCGAGATATTCATTTTTGTCAATATCGCCCAGCCCTAAACAAGATATATCTACTGCCAATACGTGAGGTGTATCAGGATACTTAACTCATAATACATTTTACACTTCTGAAGCTGGACGGCTGCTTTAAGGCTGAAACCATCCTGCTATTCATAGAACACTCACATGTAACATGAAAAACAGTGTGAAAATGCAACGCTTCTGCTTTTACTATGTTACTGTAACATTTGAAAACATTTATGCAGGTGATATTCGTACAATACTTCTCTATGATATTTCTTCCATTTTCTATTTGCATTCTGTTAGTCTGTTGTATTTACATGTTTTCTTCTTGGTAATCAACATACTATGTATGAAAAAATAAAACAATCGAAGTACAGCTAATGACTAAACAGAAAACATCCAAATGGACATGTATTTTCTTTTTTCATTTTGGTCTGTAATCAAATGCTGTATATTACATGTTACAAGTAACATTACTAAGTTGAAAAAATCAATGTACAGTATTTTTAGGCATGATTAAAAACACCAATTTGGCAATTTTTTAACATTTTAGGATGTAATAAAAGAAGGGTCCCGCACACTGTCAGTCCATTCAAAAATAATGTATTTACAATGCAGCTTTAGGCCTTCAACTGTTTCCTGAAGAAAGAATATTTATTTAGGCGTAAGTATTAGCAGTGTGGGGACCCCTTCTTTTATTCAGTTTCAGGCTTTATCCATGTATCCTACGCTTCTGTCTCCTTAGTGATGTGCAGTTTTATTTTTTTTTTTTTTGCCTTTTTATTATATTTTAGTAGTAGATAGTAGAAACGCTCACCATTATTAACATACACGGTCCATCATCCAGACAATATTACTGACAGATTTATTAGCCAATCAGGGACACGCATCATCTCCCGTATAAAAAACAACAAAATACAAATATGGAAAATGTATCAAGTGGAACTGAAAAAGCTTTTCTGCAGAATCAATGAACCAATCAGATAATATTTTGGTCTCAACGATCACACAAATAAACTAATGTGATTGGCCGGTACATTGTGGAGTTGATCTGAAAAGCAGGAGGGGGAGTGGTGACCAGACCCACTGAAGCCTGGCTCTGGATCCCAGGCAAGTCTGAGAGATCCAAGCTGATAGAAACATAGCTGTATAGAGGTGCAAAAGGACATTCGGATGCAGCCCGGTTCTGATCACAAATCCACGTCACGGCTGAACCCGAGGAGCCTAAAAAATCCTAATTCCCCTGTTTTTCTGCCCTGTTTGCTGCTGCTGCATCACTCAGTCTGTCACGGGATTCTTCAGTGTTTGTGGAGCTTTTTTGGGACAAGGAGAGATTTTTGGGACAGTGGAAATGTTATTAAATGTGTTGCCAACTTTATAGACCTACCTCTTTGGATCTTTGGAGCGCCTGCTTGGAGCGAACTGTCGGAGTTAAAGACTTTTTTTTTCGTCCAGAAATTGGAAGTAAATTGAAGCTTCTACGATGTCATCTGTACCAGCGATTACTGCACAAAGAGAGAGCAACGTTTAGGACGGTCGGACAATGGGGTTTTGTAATTGGTCTGTTACAACCTGGTTTAAATGTCTCAAGGAAAGTCTCATCTTATCAAGTCGAGTTCCAAGTCTTAGTTCATTTTATCAAGTTGAATCAGACGTTCAAACACTGCTAACAATACAACTATACTTGTTCTTTGGATGATCTGTCTTCTGTTTAAACAATTGCAAGTTCTATCGACAAAAGGGTTGGAAACCAGGTTGTAACAAAGAGATTTTCTTCATTTCCTCGTGTTGAAATGATCAGTAAAGGATCTCCAGTCCATCTGTTTCCACCAGCGCAGTCTCGACAAGTTTATACTTTTATGATTCTCTGAACCTGGGCCAAACTGTCCATTTAAAGCACAAAACGTACAAATAGGGCAAGATGATATAGAGATTGATTTCCTGTTCAAGGGGTTAGTTGATCAAAAGAGAAACAAGCAGTCGAAGGGGTTGTTTTTTTTTTTTTTTTTCAATCAGAGATAGACAATATAATGGGCTGGCCGATATCTAATGAGACAGTTGTTTGGGCTTTTCCACACAGTGATGAGCTGAGTTGATTTGGAGAGAAACAATAAGACTTCATTTATATCTGTCTATTCCTGAGTCTAGAGGTTTGAGTTTATCCTTAACATGACTTAAAGTTTTATTCTTGTTTTATGACTTTGGTGCAGCACAAGCTTTAATAAGCGTTTGTTTGACAATATGAACAATATAGTGTCTTTCATGAGGCTGAAATGATTGTTTCTTGGGCCAAAATACAAACGAGCGTCATTAAACAGTGTGAAAGAGATGGCTTGCGTAGATTGTTTGTGTAGCTTTGTCTACAGTCCTGACAGTTTGGTTGGACATTCTGTTGTCTGTTAGTGTTGCTAGTTCTGGTTCGTCAGCCTCGGATCTAGAGCCTTTCACCGTCACAGTGCAGCCAACAAATGTACGTGTTGTTAGTTTTCCTCTCCACACTTTGGAAATCCACATAAAGACTGCCGTCGTCTTGCTTTCTCCGTCTTTACCTTGGCCTGTTGTGTCATGTTGTCGCTGATCTTCCAGGGTTTTGGAAACGGAATGAAAACTGTTCCCTCTGGCAGCCGCTCGGGATATCTCCAATCCGAGTTACGTAGTTACTTCACATGTACCAGGGTGAAGAATGGTTTAGGTTGAAGATTTTCTCATCCCAGCTGTGTTTTTAAATTGGACTCAGAAATTGGCCTTAAAAAGCAGCCATACATATCAACATCCGTCAAAGAAAAACCCATATCGGTTGATCTCTAGTTTGAAAGGCTTGAGTTGATGGCAGATAATGACAACGAATATGTTTTCTTCTTCATTTAAATCCTCTATACTTGCCTAGGTAGTTTTGAAAATGGAGTGGAACTTAAATGGATTGTGAGCTATAGACAAAGATTAAAAAAATAATAATAATGAAAAAAAACAAAACATTTTCTTCCAAATTTGTTTTTTTTTGTGAAACATTTAATTGAAAAACGTGGTTCAGATGAATTGGTGTCTAGACACAGTACCACTAATCCAGGGGTCAGCAATTATTTTTCATCAAAGGTCATATTCAAATCAACAAATGGTGAAGGGACGGAGCTCGATCAAAGGTGTAAGAAATTGCCAGAGGGAACAGTTTTCATCCCGTTTCCAAAACCCTGGAAGGTCAGCGACAACAGGCCAAGACGGAGAAAGCAAGACGATGGCAGTCTTTATGTGGATTTCCAAAGTGTGGAGAGGATAACTAACAACACGTACATTTGTTGGCTGCACTTTGACGGTGAAAGGCTCTAGATCCGAGGCTGATGAACCAGAACTAGCAACACTAACAGACTGTGAGCTCTGGAAGTAGCAGCGGTACAACAGAATGTCCCAACCAAACTGTCAGAACTGTAGACAAAGCTACGCAAACAATCTACTGCAAGTATGTACTGAAAAATTTAAACTATAATATTAAAAAACAGTGCCGCAGTACTAAACAAACGCGTGCTGGGTTGTTTGTCCGACTCTTGCTCCCAGCAGCACAGAGTGTGACATCAATTGTAAAGTGTGCTATCCAGAATTTATTTACTGTACAATATTTCATGTGTGACGGATTCTGGGTGAATCTGACTGATAATTATATCAGTGGGGTAAACAGAATGTTCTTCTTTTCAAAATTACGTCCCAAATTAGGCGTTATACCGCGGACACTGCCCGTGTGTCACCGGTCCTCGCTGACGGCTTTCATGTGTCCTGTTCACGCATCCTGTTGGCTCTTGTCTTGGTGTGGGGCTGTTCTCTGCTTGTGTGTGTGTGGCACGGCGTGCTTACACTGAACCGGAGCACAGTCAGGCAAACACAAGAGGAGATATAAAGACATGTACCGATACCGCGCAGCACTCGATCAGAGCCGAGCCGACCTCGCGTGCACGAGACAGACTTTATGCAATGCCTCGGTCAGGAGTCGGACCGATGCTGGAGCGTGAGGCGCTGCACCGGGGCTGTCATAAAACCGAGTCTCGGTAGTTGGCAGAGAAGATACGTTTGCGGGGGGGGGTGGGTACTCCCCAAGTTTCTTTTTTTAGCTACAACACTTCTCTGCTGTGGTTTGGTGAACAGGGTCAAGCACCAAAACCAATGGACCAATTCAAAAAGTTAACGTAAGCCAGAGTGTTCAATAACTACTGCCAGTTTTAACCACAGCTCCTAAAACAGCTTCAAATGTTTTTTTAGTGCTAAATTCACTTCCTGCAAATGTCAGACTAAAGCACTAAACTCCAAGGGCTTCAACATGTGACCAAATCAAATCATTCCAAAACAGCACAAGTGACGAGGATGATACAAACTGTTCTGCTGCGCTGGTGGAAATGTGTGACAAACCCACGCGTTTTCAGAGGTTTAAAGGTTTAAGAGAGAAATTTGTACTTTTTGGATTGAATTTGTTCCGAGAATGTGAAGGTTTTTGGTGAATTTGGGGTCATTTCAGCTTTCGTGGAAGTCTGTTCTATAGCCACAGTGTTCGAGCTCCGCCTGTGTCAGCGTTGGATCAAATGTTCAGGACCAAGGCAGACGTTTGGGGACAAAATTTAGGAAGAATCTGGAAAATATGTATCACAAGAAATTTGAAAATATTTGTGAATGAATTGAGGATGTTCACCATTAATTTATATGATTACATTTTGCCTGAAGAGACCAGGGGTGTGGTACCACATTCTGGGCCCTAGGTACAAATTTTGTTGATGGGCCCCTCGTACGTAATCTTGTGTTTTAATTTTTTGGTCCACTCTTATTAGTCTTCTATTCATTTGGGTTCAGTTCATATGTTCAAATAAATTCTACAATCCACACAGGTGTTTGCAGGCTTCATATCTGACCACAGAACACAATATTTATGCATTTTGGAGTCAAAATTACTGGGTTGGAGCCACTGAATTCACTTGCATAAATATGAGAGTAAAATGAACGAGAATAATGTTTCAGCTGACTTAATTTAAGCAAAAACTTTGGCCAAAAACCAACTTTAAAATCCCTGTGACATTTTCAACACATTATAATGTTGCTTTAATGAGAAGTTGTGATTTATTGATAATATTCTACGCAAAACTTTGTAAATATACATATTTATTGAACTGATTATTTAGTGTAAACTCTGGCTGTTTGTTCACTGAAATTCTTGTTTATATTATCATATCTCTATCCATTAGATTTGTTCATAATTTAGCCAGTTAATATTCCTTTTATTTAGCCATTTTCTTTGCACAGTGTTCATTTACAGCTGTCTGAAATCACAAATTAATACATTTTGAACAATCTATCTCACAAGCAAAAATGACCTGCTTTTAGGGGCCCCCATTCTAGCCTGGGCCCCGAGGCAACTAGCTCCATTTATCCCTCCAGTCCGACACCCCTGGAAGAGACACTTGATCCACCTTTGCTCTCTTGTTTCAGTTGACCTGGCTAAAATCTACCTTTATTTATGTATTTTCCTTTATTTCATTTACATTGGAGTCTATTGTACATGATTTTTTTTTCTTACATAAATTTATTCTCAATTTTCAATTTGATTTAGTTTAACCTTTTTAAAAACAAAACAAAAATGGCGTTTATAAGCATGAACTAAATGAAAAGCCTTTAAGTCCCATTTATCATATTTTTGACATGGATTTTTGCTCTGACAAAAGATTGGTTTTCCATCTTTCGATTCAAAACCCACAACCAAATAAGTGACAACTCGATTTGATCTCTTGATTTTTCGATTAATTTCCCAGCCCTGGTCCAATGTTTTATTTATGTAACCACCACACACAGATACAACATTGCTTTAACAAAATTCAGTCAGCTTCCCTGGTGTGTTCTACTGCAGATAAACAACACAAAAGAACACAAACGATAATGTTTGTGATCTAAATGTGACCTGAGACTAAACTGGATAAACTAAACTTTAAATGTGTTGATTTTGTCCCCAAACTCAGCCTGGTCCTGGTCCTGGCCTGGTCCTGGCCCTGGTCCTGGCCCTGGCCCTGGCCCTGGCTCTGGTCCTGGTCCTGGCTCTGGTCCTGGTCCTGGCCCTGGTCCTGGCCCTGGCTCTGGTCCTGGCCCAGGTCCTGGTCCTGGCTCTGGTCCTGGTCCTGGCTCTGGTCCTGGTCCTGGTCCTGGTCCTGGCCCAGGTCCTGGTCCTGGTCCTGGCTCTGGTCCTGGTCCTGGCCCTGGTCCTGGCCCTGGTCCTGGTCCTGGCCCTGGTCCTGGCCCTGGCCCTGGTCCTGCCCAGGTCCTGGTCCTGGCTCTGGTCCTGGTCCTGGTCCTGGCCCTGGTCCTGGCCCTGGTCCTGGCCCAGGTCCTGGTCCTGGTCCTGGCTCTGGTCCTGGTCCTGGCTCTGGTCCTGGTCCTGGCCCTGGTCCTGGCCCTGGCCCTGGCCCTGGTCCTGGCCAGGTCCTGGTCCTGGCCCTGGTCCTGGTCCTGGCCCTGGCCCTGGTCCTGGTCCTGGCTCTGGTCCTGGTCCTGGCTCTGGTCCTGGCCCTGGTCCTGGCCCTGGCCCTGGTCCTGGCCCAGGTCCTGGTCCTGGCCCTGGCCCTGGTTCGTAGGTTAGGCTCAGTCTGTATTATGTTTTTAAAGCTCTCAGAAGTGTAGACTCTGACTAGTTTTATAAATATACTTATATCTATTTATTATATCTGACTCCTGCTCATATATTCTAACTATTATAGAAGTATATCCACAGATGTATGTAACCTCCAATAAAGTGTCTTTAACTAAACTCCGTGTCATTGATCGCTGTGTTCTAAAACTGAACAGTGTCCTTTTATTGTGGCCAGCCTAAAGAGTCTTTCACACCAGGCTGAGGGTCGCCCGTCTGAACCGGTCAGGTAACTTCTGCGACAGGCGGCTCACGTGTGTTTGGTGTGAATGAGGCTGTCGGGGTCAGAGGAGCGGAGCACGTCACAGAGGCGAGGTTGTGAAGACTTGCTTGTAGAGTCGGCATCGCCAGCGGTTGTTTGATTGGCCTGCGGCCAACGAATCAGTGCGCAAGAAAATAGTGCGGAAAACCGAACATGACGCTTATGGAAAAACAGTATTTACCCGAGCATGGATTGTTGTTTGCCGGGTTTAAACGGGACGTAAGTATGAAGAAGAAAAGCTACTATTTGGTCAGAGGAAAACAAGATGGAGGAGTACCAGCTGTAGTACAAAGGCTGGACTGTAGCGGGAAATAGAAGTTGAGCCTAATCTATGAGGTAAGATAGAAATCTGTTCACCACAGAGTTTGACAAATACTCGCGCACAACTTATGTTTTTCTTTTTGTCAAGCGTTACATCACACACCTGCTCACTCGGCATTTGTTCGCCGACTGTTGGCTGTTTGGATCGTGTTATCTCCTCGTATTTTATATACATACAGTATATATTAAAATGCCTTGTTCTTATTTGTGTTTTTTACTAACTATTTGTAAATACTAACCTTAAAAGCCTAACCAGGTAGGGGGGCTGTAGATTAATAAATAAAAATAAAACATGTATTTCTGCAGCCACTGAGGCCCAGACCTACCACATCAGACAAGACCCAGGTGAGGCCCTGAGACGCTCCAGCACATAACTGCAGGTGTAAGACGAAGAGAGGAAACTGTGATGCTGGATGTAGCAACATCAGGAGAAAGGAGCATGAGAAACTAGAAATACCAAGGCCTCAGGGAAGAGCTGGAGAAAGCTTGGTTGGTGAAGGCAACAGAGGTGCCAGTGGTGATTAGTGGCTATCAGATCCCTTGAAAAACATCCGACATCTCAGTCCAGAAAAGAGCAGTCCTAACAGCAAGGAAACTGCGCAAATATATCATATTCAGTTTCAAATCGTATTTTGCAGTCTGTTAGTGCATGTTTATGTTAATTGTATGTAGATGTAACCACTGGCTTTAGGTCACTGGTTTACTCAGTCTAATATTTTCCTATCCACATGGGAAACGGGATCATGTTAGAATACCTTTCATAGACTGTTCCCTGGTCCTGCTCGTGGTCACTTCCTGAGCCTCATAAATAATCAGTGCTTTTCCTCGGTCAGCTGCGCCAATCGATGCCGGTCGCAGCTCTTATGAAGCCAAAGGTCCTAATGCGGTGAATAAATAAAGTGTGGAACATGGAGCGTATCCCTGACCTCAGCGTTTGTAGCAGAAGCACATTTCACTGACACACACACTGTTAGGAGGAGGAGGCAGAGAGCTAATGCTAACAGGCTATCAGTGATGGGGTTGCATTATGAGGTTATAGATTCAATAGAGCTCAAGATTTCGCCGTCACTTCTCATAGTATTTTCACTTAGCCTAATGTTAAACCAGTGAAGACGTTGAAATATTGATAAAACATCAGGCTCATTCAAACGAGTGAACTTGTTCTACTGTCCTTAGACCCTCCTTCTGTCCTTAGTCCCTCCATCTGTCCTTAGTCCCTCCTTCTGTCCTTAGACTCTCCTTCTTTCCTTAGACCCTCCTTCTGTCCTTAGACTCTCCTTCTGTCCTTAGACTCTCCTTCTGTCCTTAGACCCTCCTTCTGTCCTTAGTCCGTCCTTCTGTCCTTAGACTCTCCTTCTGTCCTTAGACCCTCCTTCTGTCCTTAGTCCCTCCTTCTGTCCTTAGACTCTCCTTCTGTCCTTAGACCCTCCTTCTGTCCTTAGACTCTCCTTCTGTCCTTAGACCCTCCTTCTGTCCTTTGACCCTCCTTCTGTCCTTAGACCCTCCTTCTGTCCTTAGACCCTCTTCTGTCCTTAGACCCTCCCTCTGTCCTAGACCTCCTTCTGTCCTTAGACCCTCCTTCTGTCCTTAGACCCTCCTTCTGTCCTTAGACCTCCTTCTGTCCTTAGATCCTCTCCTATCTGTCCTTAGACTCTCCTTCTGTCCTTAGACTCTCCTTCTGTCCTTAGACCCTCCTTCTGTCCTTAGTCTCTCAATCTGTCCTTAGACTCTCCTTCTGTCCTTAGACCCTCCTTCTGTCCTTAGACTCTCCTTCTGTCCTTAGACCCTCCTTCTGTCCTTAGACTCTCCTTCTGTCCTTAGACCCTCCTTCTGTCCTTAGACTCTCCTTCTGTCCTTAGACTCTCCTTCTGTCCTTAGACTCTCCTTCTGTCCTTAGTCTCTCCTTCTGTCCTTAGTCTCTCCTTCTGTCCTTAGACTCTCCTTCTGACCTTAGACCCTCCTTCTGTCCTTAGTCTCTCCTTCTGTCCTTAGTCTCTCCTTCTGTCCTTAGACCTCCTTCTGTCCTTAGTCTCTCCTTCTGTCCTTAGACTCTCCTTCTGTCCTTAGTCTCTCCTTCTGTCCTTAGTCTCTCCTTCTGTCCTTAGACTCTCCTTCTGTCCTTAGACCCTCCTTCTGTCCTTAGTCTCTCCTTCTGTCCTTAGACCCTCCTTCTGTCCTTAGACTCTCCTTCTGTCCTTAGACCCTCCTTCTGTCCTTAGACTCTCCTTCTGTCCTTAGACTCTCCTTCTGTCCTTAGACTCTCCTTCTGTCCTTAGTCTCTCCTTCTGTCCTTAGACTCTCCTTCTGTCCTTAGACCCTCCTTCTGTCCTTAGACTCTCCTTCTGTCCTTAGACTCTCCTTCTGTCCTTAGACTCTCCTTCTGTCCTTAGTCTCTCCTTCTGTCCTTAGTCTCTCCTTCTGTCCTTAGACTCTCCTTCTGTCCTTAGACCCTCCTTCTGTCCTTAGACCCTCCTTCTGTCCTTAGTCCTCCTTCTGTCCTTAGACTCTCCTTCTGTCCTTAGACCCTCCTTCTGTCCTTAGACTCTCCTTCTGTCCTTAGACCCTCCCTTCTGTCCTTTGACCCTCCTTCTGTCCTTGCCCTCCTTCGTCCTAGACCCTCCTTTTCCTTGCTTCCTCTGTCCTTAGACCCTCCTTCGTCCTTAGACCCTCCTTCTGTCCTTAGACCCTCCTTCTGTCCTTAGACCTCCTTCTGTCCTTAGACCTCCTTCTGTCCTTAGTCTCTCAATCTGTCCTTAGACTCTCCTTCTGTCCTTAGACCTCCTTCTGTCCTTAGACCCTCCTTCTGTCCTTAGTCCCTCCATCTGTCCTTAGTCCCTCCTTCTGTCCTTAGACTCTCCTTCTGTCCTTAGACCCTCCTTCTGTCCTTAGACTCTCCTTCTGTCCTTAGACCCTCCTTCTGTCCTTAGTCCGTCCTTCTGTCCTTAGACTCTCCTTCTGTCCTTAGACCCTCCTTCTGTCCTTAGACTCTCCTTCTGTCCTTTGACCCTCCTTCTGTCCTTTGACCCTCCTTCTGTCCTTAGACCCTCCTTCTGTCCTTAGACCCTCCTTCTGTCCTTAGACCCTCCCTCTGTCCTTAGACCCTCCTTCTGTCCTTAGACCCTCCTTCTGTCCTTAGACCCTCTTCTGTCCTTAGACTCTCCTTCTGTCCTTAGACTCTCCTTCTGTCCTTAGACCCTCCTTCTGTCCTTAGACCCTCCTTCTGTCCTTAGACTCTCCTTCTGTCCTTAGTCTCTCCTTCTGTCCTTAGTCTCTCCTTCTGTCCTTAGACTCTCCTTCTGACCTTAGACCCTCCTTCTGTCCTTAGACTCTCCTTCTGTCCTTAGACCCTCCTTCTGTCCTTTGACCCTCCTTCTGTCCTTAGACCCTCCTTCTGTCCTTAGACCCTCCTTCTGTCCTTAGACCCTCCTCTGTCCTTAGACCCTCCTTCTGTCCTTAGACCCTCCTTCTGTCCTTAGACCCTCCTTCTGTCCTTAGACCCTCCTTCTGTCCTTAGACTCTCCTTCTGTCCTTAGACCCTCCTTCTGTCCTTAGTCTCTCAATCTGTCCTTAGACTCTCCTTCTGTCCTTAGACTCTCCTTCTGTCCTTAGACCCTCCTTCTGTCCTTAGACCCTCCTTCTGTCCTTAGTCCCCTCTGTCCTTAGTCCCTCTTCTGTCCTTAGACTCTCCTTCTGTCCTTAGACCCTCCTTCTGTCCTTAGACTCTCCTTCTGTCCTTAGACCCTCCTTCTGTCCTTAGTCCGTCCTTCTGTCCTTAGACTCTCCTTCTGTCCTTAGACCCTCCTTCTGTCCTTAGTCCCTCCTTCTGTCCTTAGACTCTCCTTCTGTCCTTTGACCCTCCTTCTGTCCTTTGACCCTCCTTCTGTCCTTAGACCCTCCTTCTGTCCTTAGACCCTCCTTCTGTCCTTAGACCCTCCCTCTGTCCTTAGACCCTCCTTCTGTCCTTAGACCCTCCTTCTGTCCTTAGACCCTCCTTCTGTCCTTAGACTCTCCTTCTGTCCTTAGACTCTCCTTCTGTCCTTAGACCCTCCTTCTGTCCTTAGACCCTCCTTCTGTCCTTAGACCCTCCTTCTGTCCTTAGACTCTCCTTCTGTCCTTAGTCTCTCCTTCTGTCCTTAGTCCTCCTTCTGTCCTTAGACCTCCTTCTGTCCTTAGTCTCTCCTTCTGTCCTTAGACTCTCCTTCTGTCCTTAGTCTCTCCTTCTGTCCTTAGTCTCTCCTTCTGTCCTTAGACTCTCCTTCTGACCTTAGACCCTCCTTCTGTCCTTAGTCTCTCCTTCTGTCCTTAGTCTCTCCTTCTGTCCTTAGTCTCTCCTTCTGTCCTTAGTCTCTCCTTCTGTCCTTAGACTCTCCTTCTGTCCTTAGTCTCTCCTTCTGTCCTTAGACCCTCCTTCTGTCCTTAGACCCTCCTTCTGTCCTTAGACTCTCCTTCTGTCCTTAGACCCTCCTTCTGTCCTTAGACCCTCCTTCTGTCCTTAGACCCTCCTTCTGTCCTTAGACTCTCCTTCTGTCCTTAGACCAGACATGGGCAAACTAAGGCCCGGGGGCCAGATGCAGCCCGTGACCAGTTTTAATCAGGTCCTCAAAACATTTTTGAAAAAAGGTGGTTATCCTAATATTGCATTTTCTTAATTGATTTAGCGGTTGTGGTCTTAGTAAATGTCACAATAAATACACACAATAATACATTAGTCAATTTTCTATTTAAATTTTGGTATATTTATATATATTTTTAAAGAAATTGGCTTGCAGTAATGACACTTAGTTACACCAGTGATTGCAGTTCGGCCCTCCGCCACTTGTCTGGATTCGAATACGGCCCTTGTGAAAAAAAGATTGCCCACCTCTGCCTTAGACCCTCCTTCTGTCCTTAGACCCTCCTTCTGTCCTTAGACTCTCCTTCTGTCCTTAGACCCTCCTTCTTTCCTTAGACTCTCCTTCTGTCCTTAGACTCTCCTTCTGTCCTTAGTCCCTCCTTCTGTCCATAGACCCTCCTTCTGTCCTTAGACTTAGCCTTTGCTTTATCAAGTACAAATCCGTTACGCTTTCCAATTTGTGTGATGATTTAGTTTAGCAAATACTTAATAAGACTTTTCTGTAGTGCTGCGGTGAAGCAGAACCTCGCAATGCTCACCGCTGCAGCTCCTCATCGCTCTAACCCCGGGCTCACACTACATCCAGTCCAACTCCGGTGCAGCCACCGGAGTCTTTACTTAACTTGAAAAGTCCGAGAGTGGCTCACACGGCGTACAGTCTAGTCCGGTGTCTCCGGTACGGCCAATCCGGCGCTCCGAATCCGTTTCGTTTGTTTCAAATTTTGGCCGGACGCCGGAGCGCACCGGAGCCCTTTCTGGTGAAGTTGTGAAAACAAGACACGATAAACAGGAAACCAAGCCAGCGCGGGTGAAGTGAATCCGGTAGTTTTCAAAATAAAATCTTTACGTTACCGCTACTAATACAAAATACGACATTTACACGATTACGTAACACATAAAATGTAAATAAACCTCCGTACTCACCCACTGTGCGGTGAAAAATCCCAACAGAAAATCAACTAACGTGAAACAAGCCCAAAACTTGGCGCGTGCTCTTTGTTTACATACATGTGCTCAGCGAAAGAGAGAGAGAGAGAAAAAAAAAGTGCTCAGCGGTCGTGTAATCTCCCACGTTGAGCGTGAACCTCCGTGAGTTCGGGGTCTCGCGAGGTCGGCAGCAGAGCCTGTGGCTGCAGCAGGACTGTAGACCACCGTAGCTAATGTGAGTCACCCACCGTAGCTAGACCGGTCCGGTGACTGCACCGGAGTTGGACTGGAGGCAGTGTGAGCCCGGGGTAAGGGTCGGCGGCTGCAGTCCTGAGGTCCCCTTGTGTGGTGTGGCAGGTCATATCCGACGATAAAGCTGGTGACTGGGTAGTCGCTGTCAGGTGTGAGGTAAGTCGACTGCTCTGGTTCCTGTGGTCTGTTAGCTTAGCCTTTAGCTTAACTAAACTCTTCTCTCTCATACAGGTTCCGGGGCTCTGCTGCCTTGCCTTGCGCTTGCTCTCTTTTTTTCTTTTTGTTTTAATGTATCTTAATAGAAAAAGCTGTGAACAGACTGTGAGGGTAAGTTTAGAACTGGGCCTCGTTAAACCCCAAAAGAAAATGTCGTCATGCAGCTTTAACTAAAACTCGTGCTTATATTCTGTTTTGGCCTTTACATATGTAACATATTGAACATGTGCTTATTGTACATTTTTGACATGTTGTATATCTACTTTTTCCTCAGTCACTGGGCTAGTTTGTAGCTCCATCAGCTGGTTGTCCATTTCAAGCGCGTGTGTGTGCGTGGGTGTGTGTGTATGAAGCTCGGTTCATTTCTCACTCGTCTCCAAACATTTTCTGTAAAGGTCAGAGAAACACAGAGCACTGCAGAGTCACAGCCACGTCCCAAACTGAACGTGAGAGGAGGGGGAGGGAGGTAAAAAGAGAGAGAGGGGGGTGGGGATGGAGAGAGAGTTGGAAAAAAAAAAGGAGAGACGGAAGGGGAGTGGAGAGACTGCTGCAGAGTCACAGTCAGGTCCCAAACTGAATATAAGAGAGAGAGAGAGAGAGAGAGAAAGAGAAGAAGAGAGAAAGAGAGAGAGAAGGAGAGAGATAGAGAGAAAGAGAGAGAGGAGAGAGAAGGAGAGAGAAGTAGAGAGAGAGAAAGAGAGAGAGAGGGGGAGAGCGAGAGAGAGAAAGAGAAGAAGAGAGCAAAAGAGGGAAGGAGAGAGAGAGACAATGAGGAGAGAGAGAAGGAGAGAAAGAGAAGAAAAGAGCAAAAGAGGGAAGGAGAGAGAGTGAAAGAGAGGAGAGAGAGAGAAAGAGAGAGGAGAGGGAGAGAGAGAGAGGGGGAGAGCGAGAGAGAAAGAAGAAGGAGCAAAAGAGGAAGGAGAGAGACAATGAGAGAGAGAGGGAGCGAGAGAAGAGAAGAAGAGAGATAGTGAGAGAGAGAGAAGGAGAGAGAGAGAAAAAGAGAGCAAAAGAGGAAGGAGATGGAGAGAGAGAGAAGGAGAGAGAGAGAGAAAGAAGAAGAGAGCAAAAGAGGAAATGAGAGGGAAAAGAGAGAGAGAAGGGGAGAGAAAGAGAGGAGAGAGCAAGAGAGAGAAAGAGAAGAGAGCAAAGGAGGGAAGGAGAGAGAGAGACAATGAGAGAGAGAGGGAGCGAGAGAAAGAGAAGAAGAGAGAGTGTGAGAGAGAGAGAGAAAGAAAGAGAAGAAGAGAGCAAAAGAGGGAAGGAGAGGGAGAGAGAGAGAGAGTGGGGGGGGACTGCTGCAGAGTCACAGATTGAGAGCCATGTCCCAAGCTAAATAAGAGAAATACAGAGGGTTTGAGAGAAAGAAAGCAGAGAGAAGAGAGAGAGTGAGAATAAAAGAGAGAGGTAATACAGAGAGAGAGAAAAAGAGGAAAGACACAGAGGGAAACATGAGGGAGGAGGGAGAAGGAGAGAGGGCAGACAAGGACAAAACAAAAGAGAGGACAAAGACGTAAATGAAGAGAGATGGTGCTTAAGACACTGACAATGAATGAAAGGAAGAAAGAAGAGGAGAATAAGAAAGAGTGATAGGGAGAAATAGATAAAAGTGTAAAGAGAAAGAAACAGAGGAAGGAAATGAAAGGAGAGTAAGAAGAGGACAGGAAAGGAAAAGGAGAGAAAGAAGAGACAGACAGATAAAGCTGAGTAGAAAAGGAGAAATGAGACTGGAAAGAGGGATGGAGAGAGAGAGAGAGAGAGAGAGAGAGAGAGAGAGAGAGAGAGAGAGAGAGAGAGAGAATGGGAGGGAGAGAGAATGGGAAAGATAGAAAGAGAGAGAATGAGGGAGTGAGAGAGAATGAGGGAGAGAGAGAATGAGGGAGAGAGAGAGAATGAGGGAGAGAGAGAGAGAGAATAGGGAGAGAGAGAATTGGGGAGAGACAGAGTGGTGCAATGCAGATTGAGGAGGCGCAGGTTTGTTTGCTGACTGTGACAATCTGTAATAAAAGTGAGACAGACTCATCTGTAAGAGAAGGACCTGAGCTGACTCTGCTGCTGCTGCACAAGGACACAACAAACAAACAAACAAACAAACAAACAAATGGAAAAGTTTAACTAACTACCACTTGTAGTACTTGTGACATGACCCTTCTAGGATTGTTTCAGACATAAAATACGCTTATTTCAACAGTTTCACCGTGAAGCGTGTACGACACAAAAATTCAGGCCTATTTTGCGTATATGTTATAATGTTATATATCTGTATATAAACACATGTTACAGGGAGGGCAAGGCACTGCAAATCAAGTCAACGGTCTCCAGCGCACACCACGGCTCCTTTGTGTCATCCAGCTTAACTAATCTTAACTGCCGACAAAGGTTTATAACTCCAAACACAGGACCAGAGGCTATGATGGCAGATCAACAACAGTCACAGCGGTGGCACTAAACCCAACCACAAAAACAACTGTATCAGGACTAAAACTGCATCATTAGACTGTCTGAACAACATAACCATAGACACTGGAGGAGCGGAGCAACACAAGGACCAGGAGAATGAATGAAACCTGGAAGAGCCTTTTATTGGTTGATGGCTGTATAGGAACAGTTTTCTTAAGTCAGACCACACTGCTACACTGGAACAGGAGACCAGTGGTATTAATCCATCAAATTTAATAAAACATGTATCATAAATACTTTAATAAAGTGAATGAAAGTCTGTGTCTGTCTTTATGTGTTAACCCTGCTAAACTGTTCCCCCGCTTACGGCCCAAAGTCACTGGGAAAGGCTCCAGTCTATCCCAGTGACTAATCTTGGTCTGGAAGCCTTTAAAATCTCAGATTTCTGCACAACCCGACTGTATCTTCCAGCTCTCTCTGAACCTGGCAGAGTAAAATAAGACATTCCTAATTTGAAGTAAAAGTCTCAGTGACTTAAGCCCTGTGGCATTTTATCGCCGTGGCGATTACTTTTATTTCATTCTCCTGCTCAAGCCCAGAAGCCAGGAGGCAAAGTGTGCTTAAATACACTTTTATTTAGATTGTGCTTCTGTTGGACATTTGATTAACTAAAAAAACATGAGTTAATACATAATCTGATGAACAGCAAAATATCTCAATTTGGAGTGAGAAAAAAACACAGAATCAAGAAAAACAAAAAAAAGCAAAAATAGTCACAGTTCATATATATATATATATATATATATATTATATATATATATATATATATATATATATATATATATATATATATAATATATATATATATATATATATAAAGCCGTTACGGGCCACGCTTTGGCCCTCGTTTTGTTTGCCTCTCCGTTTTTCTGTGTTATGTGTGCATGTACAAATGGAAGAAGCTTCGTCAATGGGCGCTGGTTGACCACTCCCGGGATCCATCGATTGGCCCACCTCGCTCCGCTCCTCCAACCCGGTGCCACACCTGATTGGGCATTCCCCATAAGAGGCCTCGACCCGCTCCGCTTGTGGCGGCTGACCCTGGCTCCATGTCAGCTCGCCCCGCCATGTGTCTCTTTTGTTTGCTTAGTTTTACACTTTTGTGCTAGCAATACATTTGTTTAGTTATTTTTCGTAGAGACACTCGTTTATTATTATTATTGCAAACTTTGTTCTTTAAATTTAGTTTGTAATTAGTTGGAGCACTTGATTTATTGGTTAATTCTTTATTTTTGTATGTTAAACAAATTTTTGTCTTCAATTTATTACCTTTTATTTTCTGTAAATTATAAAAATGTTGGACACTTTTGTTAACACTTTTACCTTCATTTTTGTCATTAAATCATTTTTCAATTTTAGTTAACCTTTCCATCTGGTTATTTATTGTTACTTCCCCACCCCTGGTCGTAACATATATTTTATGTGATACAAAAAAATCTATGAAAGTGTAAAAGTACATGATGTACCACATGAAATACAAGATGGCAATTAGATATAAAGACTCAAAAAGACTTAAGTTGGACTTGTCTCTCTTTAAGACTTGACTTAAACTTAAAGCCAAAGACGTGAGACCTACTTGAGACTTGGTCCATATATTTATAAAGTATTTCATGAGTATTATAAAGTAAGGCACATTCTAAAGTCAGATACAGACACACTGAGAGACAGAGTGAGTGAGTCTGAGTTGAGTCTGATTCTGCAGACTTCCTGCTGCTGCGGCTGTGACCTGGAGGCCTTCTGGACTATTTTAGGTCTGGATCTGGAGCACTGAGCCACGTGTCATTCACACTCAGCGACTGGATTTAAACAGAGAGAACAGAGACAGACACTATGTAGAAGAAAGTGTGTAAAAATGTGAAAACAGAACTAATCTGTGTGAGTAGTACACAACCCAACCTCACAGAAAACTTAAATACAAACAGCACTCCACCCTAAAAACTACATATTTTTAATGGAGTCACGTGATTCTGCAACATCTGCAAAAAGTGCCTGATGAGCACAATGTCATGTTGCGCCGTATTTATTGCACATAATGAAAAAGCAAACTACACACGAGTTTATGTTGAAGCCACGTGGGGGACATTCTCTTTATGTATTTTGACCAAACCTGTGTGTTAATGTCAGATTCCATCAGATCTCAGCAGCTAAGCAGATCAGGTCAGTGGTGCTACATTTGGGCAACAGGAGAACCAATTGTGTCCATAAAAAACATTTCACCCACTGCCTTGTAAGTGCTGTGTGATTGGTGCACTAATGAGCAGAGTGGTTATTACTCTCCCCTCACATTAACCCTAGACTATCGCCGGGTGAATTTCACCGGAGCAAATGTATTTACATCATTTTCAATATGTTTCATTTTTCTGAGTGTCATGAGTGCCTGGGCAGCTTCACCAGTGTTTTTGACTCTATGAAGGTGTGGGTGTTTCCCCAAAGACCACTTTTTCCTACAGACTTGCTTTCAGGTGATTCTAACCCGGCGATAGTGAAAGAGGTAATGTAGGTTTTGGGTGGATTTCACCAGTGATAAAATCAAGTGATCCTGCCACATGTAAGAGTGACAACATTCAGACTCACTATATTTACTGTTCCTCGTCAACTCCAGACTCATTCTGTCACAGGATTAGTGTCTCTGACATATCTGCTAGTGAGGAACACATATTTGCTTTCAGGTGATTTTCACCCGGCAATGTACGTTTACTTTTTTTTTTGTTGTGCCAAAAGTACATATGTAGCTAGCTATTTATTCTCAATTATCACAAAGTGTGATTTCAAAGTTAATTCTTATGGTAAACAATATTTTAATCAAGTGGTCATTTTTACACTGAAAAAATACCAAGTTTTGTTCTTCTCTCCTGTAGTTGTTTGTGTGTCCAGGAGTCTGAGCTTCACCAGGAAGTCTCACATGTCTCAGGAATGGTGGACCAAACACCAAGTTTCCTGTATCAGTATTTTTTTATTTTTAGGAAGTTTTTGTTCTCAAATTCCAATTTTTTTTGTCATTTTCTGGCATATTTGTAGGATCTTCCTGTATTATTATTTTACATTTTGTCACACATACCACAGTTTAAAATAAAGAAAACTCTAACATATCAAGTGTTGTCATTTTTGATCTATTTTTTACGACAAGTACATTTTGTTGGGTATATTATATTGGGTAAAATTACCTGGCAAAAGTGATGGTGTAACTTTTATAGCAAAAGTGTTCTAGGTTAGAAGGTTTGTTCCCGTAGAAGCATTTGAAATTCCTTGTTTTCATTAGATTTCAGCTTTGAGATTTAGTGCCCTATTTTGCTAGCCAGGCTAACGCCACCTAGAGCCTCCGCTCCATTTCATTTCACTTCAGTAACTACTAGGTCAGCAGTTCCAGCTGCTTGAATTGAGCTTGGAAAAGATCATCCAATCAGCGAACAGCGGTGACGCCAAATCCAAGCGTCTGTTTGTGGTTCAGCAAGTTTGTTGTTAAATATGAATGTACCTATGTGACCGGTTGGGTTTGCCTCTCTGCGTTGTGTCCCGAGCGGGAGTTGAACCCGGGTCTCCCGCGGGGCAGTCAACCGACAAACTCATTGAGCTAAAGGAACACTCCCCTTAGCTCAGTTTGTTTGTGGCTTCTTATACCTGAGGGGAGTGAGTTTATCCCATACCACCACCAGTGTTGGGAGTAACTAGTTACTTTGTAACTAGTTACTGTAATATATTCCACTTTTCAGTAACTCAGTAGTGTAACTCATTACTTATAAAAATATTGATAATATATTACTAGTTACAATCTGAGTAACTCAAGTTACTTTCATATAAATTCATTGCTTTTATATTCTGTTAAAAACGACACTTCAGGATCAAAACAACACTATAATACTGTCTGTTGCTTAAAGGTAAATCAAATATTATGAGGAAAACGTGTTGTGACGTCACATTTCCACAAATTAACCAGTAACCAAGTGTAAATATAACAGGATTAGTTTGTATAATGTCTTAACAAATGTGTGATTAGCTCAAAGTAACTCAAAGTAACTCACAGTAGTGTAACTCAGTTACATTTTTGAGACAGTATATTGTAATACAAATGTATTACATTTTTCTTCCTGTAACTAGTAATATATAATGTATTACAATTTTAAAGTAACTTACCCAACACTGACCACCACACACTTCTCCATCCTGGTACCTCGTGTGGGCCTACACCGGTTACACCTATATCCATAAATTGCATCACAGAAACCACAGACATGTCTATCATCACGTTTACAGGCAGCTAATAAACCGTTAGCATTAACCCGACTGCACACAGCCATGTCAACACCTGCAAAAAACAAAAATACTCATACTCCGTTTAGTAAAAATAAGAATCAGAATAAATGCTCTTGTAACGACATCGGAATATTCCGATGTAAAAGAAATATTCAGACTCGTCGCCGATGTGCTCCTAGCTTCGGCTAAACACAAACTGTCGAAAGAAACACGGAAAACATGGCACAACACCGTTTACGAGGGTTTTTTTTTTTTTTGTGTGTAAAACACTGAACAGATTATAACGCTATGAAAGTGCAAAAGACTGACAAACTCTGTGTATTTCTGGCTCCTTATGTCGGCTGTTTGTGGTTTACTTTCCTCTGAAGATGTGGCAACAACAAACCGTTTAATCTGTTCAAGTGTTTGGTCTTTGGTCAAAGCACCTTTCATTCTAAAAAAGTTAAACAGCAAAACAATGTCCAGTCTGTCTTACCTGCGTGTAGAGGAGGAGACACGCAAAGTATTATTCCACCGTGAACGTGCAGGACAGCTGTCCAAGTGTCTGTGCCCAGGTAAAGTGAGCTTCCTCTTCGTGTTTGTGTCCAACTGTCACCTTTTTCCCTGTACACTGGTCATCCCGTGTTTGTTAACAATCTGTGGTTTCATACTCTAGGTCAGAGGTTACATTAACCGACAATTTTCCGTCATTTACTGATTGTAATTTGCTTTGATGGAAAATTTTTAAGGCCCTCCGTCATTTTGACGGATTGAAAATGAAGCTGCCCTTTTATATATAGTCTACTAATTGACCTGGATCCCGACCGGACTCGCGCTTTCCCGCTCGCTCAAACTGAGGAAGCAGCGAGGGACAAATGCTGCTTTCAATCCATTCATGCGCGCGGCAGCCGCGACTGTTCCGTCAGGGAGGCCGCTAGACTGACGGCTGCAGAGCGCACGGGCTGTAGCCTCCGCAAATACGTGACCTATGAATCTGTAAACCTGGAGGCTGCAGTTTTTACGGATCACATGCTTGCTACGGAGCGCGGATAAGGCTTCATTCGACAAAAACAGCGGATGGACAGAGTTTTGTCGGCCTGATTTCAAGAGGATTTGTGTCTATGACCAGGATCGCTCGACAGACAAACACTGAGTTTATTCAGATTCATAAACTTAGCGGAAAGTGCCACCTGCAGTTCCTGTGACGTGCGCGCATCGGCTCACATCAGAGAAACGTTCCCGGAGGAATGAAGGACTGACTTTTACGCAGGAGAAATGGAAATAACACGTGGCGTTTGGGCAAAATACAGTGTGGATTTGCAGAAAGTGGAGAGAAGTGGAACGTTTGTGCTTCAGGTAAGAAATGCAGAGCCACATCAGTCACAATGAGATTGTTGAAAGTCAAACGGACACAATGATTTTTGCAGATGCTTTAATGAATATCTTAAGAAACTATTTTATGCAAAGTTCTTTCTTTGTCTTGTCTCATGACCCGTGCGCTTTTGCAGTCTCTGTGTCAGAAATCAGCTAAAAAAACATAGGCAGCAATAAACCTACTCAACAAAATTATGACGGATAAAAATCCCTCATGACGGATTTTTGGACCTTCTGTCCGTCCGGTGACAGATTGGAATTAAGTCTAGTGTAAACCACTGCTGCTAGGTAGTCGGTCCTCCGTGTTTGTGTCAGGCTATCCGTATTTTCGTTAGAGCTTCGTGTCCGTGGGCTTCCGCAATATCTGC
>JBBPFD010000065.1:90067-193017 GCA_038363315.1 Mugilogobius chulae
CACATTACATATATACTCATATTATAATAACTATATATATAATATATATATATATAATATTATATATATATATATTATATATATATATATATATATAATATATAAAGCCGTTACGGGCCACGGCTTTGGCCCTCGTTTTGTTTGCCTCTCCCGTTTTTCTGTGTTATGTGTGCATGTACAAATGGAAGAAGCTTCGTCATTGGGTGCTGGTTGACCACTCCCGGGATCCATCGATTGGCCCACCTCGCTCCGCTCCTCCAACCCGGTGCCACACCTGATTGGGCATTCCCCATAAGAGGCCTTGACCCGCTCCGCTTGTGGCGGCTGACCCTGGCTCCATGTCAGCTCGCCCCGCCATGTGTCTCTTTTGTCTTTTGTTTGCTTAGTTTTACACATTTTGTGCTAACAATACATTTGTTTAGTTATTTTTTGTAGAGACACTCGTTTATTATTATTATGCAAACTTTGTTCTTTAAATTTAGTTTGTAATTAGTTGGAGCACTTGATTTATTGGTTAATTCTTTATTTTGTATGTTAAACTAATTTTTGTCTTCAATTTATTACTTTTTATTTTCTGTAAATTATAAAAATTTTGGACACTTTTTGTTAACACTTTACCTTCATTTTTGTCATTAAAATAATTTTTCAATTTTAGTTAACCTTTCCATCTGGATATTTATTGTTACTTCCCCACCCCTGGTCGTAACATATATTTTATGTGATACAAAAAAATCTATGAAAGTGTAAAAGTACATGATGTATCACATGAAATACAAGATGGCAATTAGATATAAAGACTCAAAAAGACTTAAGTTGGACTTGTCTCTCTTTAAGACTTGACTTAAACTTAAAGCCAAAGACGTGAGACTTACTTGAGACTTGGTCCATATATTTAAAAGTATTTTCCTGTGTATTATAAAGTAAGGCACATTCTAAGTCAGATACAGACACACTGAGTGAGTGAGTCTGATTCTGCAGACTTCCTGCTGCTGCGGCTGTGACCTGGAGGCCTTCTGGACTATTTTAGGTCTGGATCTGGAGCACTGAGCCACGTGTCATTCACACTCAGCGACTGGATTTAAAAACTGTGAGAAGAGAGAGAACAGAGACAGACACTATGTAGAAGAACCCAACCTCACAGAAAACTACAGACAGCGGTCCACCCTAAAAACTACATATTTTTAATGGAGTCATGTGATTCTGCAACAGTCTCACAAGAAATGGACACAAAAAGTGAAAGATGAGCACAATGTCATGACTTTATCCGTGTATATCTGTATTTATTGTACAATATGAAAAAGCAAAAATACTCACAAGTTTATGTTGAAGCCACGTGGGGGACATTCTCTTTATGTATTTTGACCAAACCTGTGTGTTAATGTCAGATTCCATCAGATCTCAGCAGCTAAGCAGATCAGGTCAGTGGTGCTACATTTGGGCAACAGGAGGAACCAATTGTGTCCATAAAAAACATTTCACCCACTGCCTTGTAAGTGCTGTGTGAGTGGTGGCACTAATGAGTAGAGTGGTTATTACTCTCCCCTCACCCTAAAGCACTATCACCGGGTGATTTTCACCCGAGCAAATGTATTTACATCATTTTCAACATGTTTCATTTTTCTGAGCATCATGAGTCCCTGGGAGCTTCACCAGTGTTTTGACTCTATGAAGATGTGGTGTTTCCCCAAAGCCCACTTTGTCTACAGACTTGCTTTCAGGTGATTTTCACCCGGCGATAGTGAAAGAGGGTCATGTACGTTTTGGGTAGATTTCACCAGTGATAGTGTTAGTGTTTAAAATCAAGTGATCCTGCCACATGTGAAGGTGACAACATTCAGACTCACCATATTTACTGTCCCTGGTCAACTCCAGCTTCATTCTGTCTCAGGATTAGTGTCTCTGACATCTCAGCTAGTGAGCAACACGGGTTGTATTCAGGTGATTTTCACCCGGCAACAGTGATAGAGAGTAATGTATGTTTACTTGTTGTTGTTTTTTTATCTAAAAGCTACAATATGTAGCTAGCTATTTATATGAATTATGAATATACATCACAAAGTGGTGATTTCAAAGTGAATTCTTCTGATGAAAACAATATTTTAATCCAGTGGTCATTCTTACACTGAAAAAATACCAATCTTTTGTTCCTCTCTCCTGTAGCTGTTTGAGTGTCCAGAGTCTGAGCTTCACCAGGAAGTCTCACATGTCTCAGGAATGAGTCGACCAAAGACCAGGTTTCCTGTATCAGGATTTTTTTTTATTTTAGGAAAGTTTTGTTCTCAAAATCAAATTTTTTTAGTAATTTTCGGGCATGTTTGTAGGATCTTCCTATATTATTATTTTACATTTTGTTACACAGACCAGTTTAAAATAAAAGTAAACCACTGTAATTTATCAAGTGTTGTTATATTTTGATCTATTTTTAATGACAAGTACTTTTTTTTGGGGGGGTATATTTTATCGGGTCAAAATTACCTGGCAAAAGTGACGGTGTAACTTTTTATATCAAAAGTGTTCTAGGGTTGAGAAGGTACGTTCCCGTAGAAGCATTTGAAATTCCTTGTTTTCATTAGATTCAGCTTTTGAGATTTAGTGCCCTAATGCCACCTAGAGCCTCTGCTCCATTTCATTTCACTTCAGCAACTACTAGGTCAGCAGTTCCAGCTGCTTGAATTGAGCTTGAAAAAAGATCATCCAATCAGCGAACAGCGGTGACGCCAAATCCAAGCGTCTGTTTGTGGTTCAGCAAGTTTGTCGTTGAATATGAATGTACCTGTATCCATAAATTTGCATCACAGAAACCACAGACACGTCTATCATAACGTTTACAGGCAGCTAATAAACCGTTAGCATTAACCCAACTGCACACAGCCACGTCAACACCTGCAAAAAACGAAAATACTCATACTCAGTTTAGTAAAAATAAGAATCAGAATAAATGCTCTTGTAAACGACAATCGAAATATCCGATGTAAAAGAAATATTCAGGACTCCTCGCTGATGTGCTCCTATCTTCGACTAAACACAAACTGTCGAAAGAAACAAGGAAAACATGCGCACAACACCGGGTCGCTTACGAAGGTTGTTTTTTTGTGTAAACACTGAACAGATTATAACGCTATGAAAGTGCAAAAGACTAACAAACCCTGTGTATTTCTGGCTCCTTATGTCGGCTGTTTGTGGTTTACTTTCCTCTGAAGATGTGGCAACAACAAACCGTTTAATCTGTTCAAGTGTTTGTGTGTTTTGGTCAAAGCACCTTTCATTCTCACAAAGTTAAACAGCAAAACAGTGTCCAGTCTGTCTTACCTGCGTTGTAGAGGCGGAGACACGCAAAGTATTATTCCACCGTGAACGTGTAGGACAGCTGTCCAAGTGTCTGTGCCCAGGTAAAGTGAGCCAACATGTTCTCATGGATAATTTTTTATAAATTAAAGTATGAAGTTGCAAAAATAGGTAAGTTTAGCTCTTAGGCTTGGAGTTGGTTAAGGTTAGGATTAGGATTGTGTTAGTTTTCATGAATAATAACACGTCTTAACATTCACCACTGAAATGAACTGGGACAGAAACACGTCAAATACACACGCACAAAATAGAAGTTGCTTTTATATGACACATTGTTTACAATAGTGTGGTATTGACACGCTTATCCATGAGAACAGGTTGAGTGAGCTGTCCTCTTGTGTCCAACTGTCACCCTTTTCCCCGTACGCTGGTCGTCCTGTGTTTGTTGGCAATCTGTGGTTTCATACGCTAGTCGTCGGTCTCTCTGTGTTTGTGTCAGGGCAGGATATCCTTGTTTTCGTCTAGCGCTTCGTGTCCGTGGGCTTCCGCACATATGCCGCCTCTCCTCGATCCCTCGCATGGCCAGAAAACTGTAAAAAATATCCAACACAGTCTCACTAGAGGGCGTACTTTTACCACGACACAAAATCAGCGTATTCTGAGTACGAGTTCACAGCTATTTTTAGTACTTACTAAAATAATAACAAAAAAAAAGTAATACTTGTTACGCCGTGCATTTAGCACGATATAAAAAAGCGTAAAAATGACAAGAGATTTCACAGCGTCAAAATAGAACGAGTTTTGGTCTTGTCCACGTGGGGACGTTTTCTTCAGGTGAAACGGGTAAGTTCAGGCATAAAGTTACTAAAATGGGTAAGATTAGATCTGGGGCTTGGGGCAGGTTAAGATTAGAATCAGGATTTCATTAATATTCATAAATAATAACATGTCTTAACAACCACCATTGAAATGAATGGGGACTGTTACGTGTAATATTTACACAAAACAGCTGTGAACTCGTGCTAATTATATCTCATTTACATGTTGTGTAATGTCGTGGTAAATGTACGCTTTCTTGTGAGATCGGGCTCAAATATCTAGCTGCAGACCTGTACTGCTGAGCTCGGGCCGTAGAGCTGCGTCTCTGATCCATGTTCACATCCATGTTTACACTGTACTTCCCGGACTACAGCTGAAGAAGCATAGTACATACGTAACGTCCGGTAACAAACAGACGGCAGTGATTGGTTAATAGGAAAATGGACCCGCCCACCCTACTTCCACGGAGTACATCAGGCTATAATTTTTTAGTCCAGCATGTTTTGTCTGTAATGTCTAAAATATTTAACCAATCGACAAATAAACAGTTGAAGTATATTCTATAAAGTTTATTCTGGGACAACTAAAGACCCTCACCTAGAGCAGCCACATCGGGTGAGAAGTGGACACATAATAAAACTGAATGAATGTTTTTGTGTTCCAAAGCTCCAGACTATAAATCTTGCATAATAATCCGGTCAGAGCTGGAGTCGACGGAGCGAGCACAGGCTGCTCTTTCTGCCTCATTGACCCCAACAAGTTACATCATCATTAGAATGTCTGTGTATCTATGTGTATGTGTGTGTAAACCTGAGGCGGAAAACATGACCTCATCGCCATAGCAACGACCTCCAGCGCTCATCACTGTCTTTAGAGCCAATGCATAAGTCAATACAGATACAACAGAAATGTTCTAATGACCATTACTGTTATGTTTAGTATTAAAAGAGACCTACAGTGTAAATCTATTTTTCTGAGTTCTTCATGTTCTAACAGAGTCTCTGCTCATTTAGAGGAATGCCCTTACACTTCTACACCCTGTTTCCATAGGCTCAGCTTGGGTCAATATGGTATGATCCTGTGCTGTTTTCACTGCACACAGCGACCCGTTCCACCCGCAGGGCCAACACTTGTGTCGCAGTCTTTAAAGTTCTGGGTAAGCACTGAAGGTGACGGAGAAAAGCTTAAAACACTGCTTTGTGGGTGCGTGAAGTTGTGTGCGCCTGTGTGCGATAGGGCTTGTGCGTGACAGAACGCATGTACACACACGTGCGTGTGACTGTGCGTATCCTTACCCAAACTCCTGCAGGTAACCCTGTCCAACATAGTCCAGCCTCTAAGCATCGAATAAAATAGGTTTAAAATGCTGCATAAACTCGCAGAGGCTTTTACAAAGAGTAAAATAGATTCTAAAAAAGGTGACGTTAAACCAGAAGTAGTTTGTTGTTTCCACCAACCTGACCCTCGTGTCACAGCCACAGATTTACTTACAGAATTACTAAACGTCTTTTTGTGAATCACTCAGATTGATTCAAAAGTATAATTCAGGTACATTTTCTTTTTTATTTATTTAGGAAAGCCTGTGTAATGTGTGAGTGACGTACCCTCGGGAGTCTGGACCTGCAGTGGAAACACTGACCATCATAAACATGAGCGACCCAAACCGCTCCAAAGTGAACCAGTCTGATCCAAGCTAATGGAAACACTGCTTTATCTTTCTGTTTTTTAAAGCACTTTGAATTACTGACTGTACAATTCTGTTAGGGTATTTTTTTTAAAGTTCGCTCATTCACTTTTTAGTTGGGCAAAGGCCTGAGTCATGAGTTCATTGACCGTGGGCAGAGGGAGTGTTCTGGTGCTGGGGTTTATGCAGCGAACACAGCATGGGATAAGCACCGAAGGGCTTTTCAGTTTCTTTGGGTCTGAAGGGTAAGATTAGGCTTAAAGTTACTAAAATGTGTGTTAAGGTCTGACGTTTGAGGGAGGTTAAGATTAGGATTTTGAGATTCAAAAAAATATATCGTCTGGCCACCGTGTCCCTCTTTCGGGTTTCTGTAGCCGTGATTGACAGATTAATTAGACACTCATTGTCTGTCGTCTGAAAACCAACATGGCTGCTCCCGACGAAAAAAATACATGAAAAAAAAATATCAGGTGGAACTGAAAAACATCACGGATTTCTGCCGAATCAATTAGCGGAGCCAAAAACGATTTTACTGTGAGGTGAGTGAAGTTTGATTTTGGTCTAAATGACGGACGACCAATCAGCTCCTTTGTTTCATCTGCGTCGCACAAATAAACTAATCTGACTGTCCGGTACGATGTAGATTTGATCTGAAACGCAGGCAACTGTTGGAACTCTTACATCATCTCGACCCTTTTTGCCTTTGAAACGTGTTCTTCTCCACTTCTGAACCTGACGTCTTAATGGCGCTTCCACGTCCGTTTGATTGACAGTCCATTTTCTGTGCTGAATTTTTAAAGATGGCCGTCGTGATGTTGTAGGACACGAGTTCCTGTTTGGTCTCCGGGGGAAGCTGAGTGAGCTCAGATGAAGCACAGATCTGCAGGAAAGACATTCTGCAGGTAAAGGGACGAGAGAGGTTGTTTCTTTAAAAAAAAACACTAAATTAGAGTGACACATTTAAGCACGACTGGACTAAGCTAAAGCAGTGCGACGTTTGGTGCAAAAGGAAGATGTCCATATTATTTAGTCACCAGAAGATTGTCTTTATAATCCGTCAGTGTTCCGTGTATGTTCTATAATATTGTATTGCAATGACTAAGTAAGCAGAAACATGACTTAAAAGTCATTTTACTTCGCAAAAGTGGGAGATGTAGGAGGCTTTTTAAGAGACGCCCAGGTGGGTGTGAACAGACTTTGATTGACAGGAACAAATATGAACAGTGAGCTTGGTGAATGATGTACGTTATGTGTCGGAGCGGTCCAGGTCCAGATTTACAGCTGAGGAAACTGTACAGCAAGTCTTTGCTTACTTGCACGTCAAGATTTATTTTTATATTTACTTTGCAAAACATATGTATTAAACCTTTGCTCTAGTCTACATAAGCACATGCGTTTATGACGCAAGTATTTTATAAAACTGAAAATAAAAAACGACAATGATAAACTTGCCAATGGCATGGGTTTCCAACCTGCGCATCGTTGTACAAATGATGGAACATCTCACCACTCGCTGATCAAACTGAGCCACATGACGGCTTTTGTAAAATCGCAGCGGGTGATCGTTTTCCAACTCTCCACAGCAGCGGTGTCAGAGGGAGGAGTTTATATAAATCATCTGGGTGGCTCGTCTGCCGAGCCAACTCTGCCGAGTGACGTCGACGTGAACTGAAGATGCACTGACAGCGTTTGCCCATCGTGGCAGTACAAGCAGTACTAACCCTAACCCTTTTTCCACACATAACTCCAAAATGAGTGAGTTTGCACAAAAATGTCCAAAAAAGACCTGGAAACAGTAGATAATTCAATTTCAACCATATACACAGTTTGACAGTGAAAAAAATTGTTTCTGAGTTTAGTTTCTCTTTAAAATGCAAATAGTATTAGTACAACTTAAAGACTATTCTCATTTAAGTTCTTATTCTCATTAAACCAGTCTCAGTTTTGCAATGTCTTAATTTATTCTTCTAGAAGAAAAGAGTTGTGTTATTTGTGATGAAAACGCTTTTTTGAAGATTTGCACGAATCAAAATAAACCAACAACAATAAAAATGTGGGCCTCAAAACACACCCTTGTGGAACTCCACATTTAAAGTGCCTAGGATAAGTTGAATGACACATTTCACTAAAATTAGGTTAGGAGAATTATATTTAAGATATTACTAAACATTTTACAAATTTCATCCTAATTATGTAATTTTTGGGGGGATTCAAAATGTACTTCCTGTTCATAAATTATGACATCACACTAGGTAGTTGCCTAGCAACCTCGTAATAAATTGGGCCAAAACTCTTCTACTTTAACAGACTTTTTTACTTGAGAGAGAGAAATACAATAGAGCACATTCAGTTTGTTTGGTTCATGCCTACAGGGTCATACAATTGTTTTTTGGGGAAATAAACTCATTTCCTAGTGTGACATCATCAGTGCTCTACTTCCTGATATTTTCAACAAGCTTTTCTTCACAAACTTGTTCTTGGTTCGTCATTTCTATTTACAGTAGGCATTCATTTATTAAATTAAGTTTAAATTAGAAAATCCTAAAAACCTGTCACATATGCACTTTAGTCTTTTATGAGCACTTGAGATCTAAAGAGTGATGCAGGAAATTCAAACAGAGTAAACTAAAGATGAAGGACGATTGTTGCTTGGTTTGATTTCTGTGTACGAATCTTTATCACACTGAGTATCGATCCCTCAAGTTGACCTATCACAAGAGTTGTTAAAGGAATGAGCTGCTTTCATATGTTAGAACAAGGCTATTCAACACACGGCCTTAGAAAACAGATTTGTTCTTATTTACTGGTGTGATTCTGGGTTAGACTTAGAATCTAGGTTGGTTCTGGTTCCAGTTCTACTTCGATATTTAGATGTCTTTTGCATTTCCTTTTTCAGACAACATCTAATAGCAGCCTTGTTGGTCTGGTCACCACTCCTCCCAACTCCACAACATACCACCTGATATTTTTTCCCAAAGGAGAATTTTTTTTTATGCAACACAACATCCTGTATTTTGGTATGTTTTAGATGCGATGTTCTTCTTAAGTGATGTACTTTTACTATTAATACAAATAAATGAGGCAGTTAAAAAACGTCTCTATGGGGCCCCACATAGTGGCCAGATTTAGTGGATCGAGAAAAAGACAAATTAAATATTTAGATCAAGACGAGAAAACACGCCTCTGAAATAACTGTTTTCATTTAAACTGATGGACAAAACATGATTCAGTAACATAATAAACTTGTTTTCCTTTTCCCTTCTCAATTAAACCCCGAACACAGCGTTTATAATATCATTTCATCTGTTTTGTGCCTCTTACTCTTCTCCCTGAGCGTCTTTAAATCTAGTCTTTCTTCCTCCGTTAGCGTCTTTGGAGGGATTAGCCTGTAAGAGCTTGTCTTTGTGCTCAGAGCAATTAGCGCTTTCCCCAGATGCTAACACGCTAACAGCTCTTAATCTGAACCTGAGCGAGGCTATTACTGAAGCAGCCACCAGGGGGCATTTATACACTAAAGAAAAGGCGTCGTAAGTAGGATTAGATCTGGAAATAACTGCAGCTTTTAGACTGAGAAATGCACTTTGCAATATAAAAGAAATCAAGCTAAACTAAAAGCTCATGGGCCCTGTCTTGTCCCTGGTCTACGTCTCAGCGCTGGAGGTTTTGTCTGATCCCAGTTCATTTAGTGAACCTTATTACACTTCTGCAGAACATGGACAGTGGAGCAGTTTGTGTTTTTTCTTCAACAAATCAAATCAATTTATTTTTGTAAAGCCCAAAATCACAAGACTCTCCTTCTGTCCTTAGACCCTCCTTCTGTCCTTAGACCCTCCTTCTGTCCTTAGTCTCTCCTTCTGTCCTTAGACCCTCCTTCTGTCCTTAGACCCTCCTTCTGTCCTTAGTCCCTCCTTCTGACCTTAGACTCTCCTTCTGTCCTTAGTCTCTCCTTCTGTCCTTAGACCCTCCTTCTGTCCTTAGACTCTCCTTCTGTCCTTAGACATTCCTTCTGTCCTTAGACCCTCCTTCTGTCCTTAGACCCTCCTTCTGTCCTTAGACCCTCCTTCTGTCCTTAGACCCTCCTTCTGTCCTTAGACTCTCCTTCTGTCCTTAGACCCTCCTTCTCTGCAGAAAAAACTCAAAAATACCCTAAGGGAAAAAGAGAAACCTGGAGGAGAACCACGGTGAAGAAGGGATCCACTCCCATGGACGGACAGGCTGTAGATGTAACTAAGGCTAAAGTTAAAGAGTTTATGTTTGTGGAGCCAGAGTCCATAAGCAGAGGGAAACGACTCGTCTAGCAGGACCAGGACAGGCCAATCCTGGAGAGGAAGGTGGGGCGGAGGTCCAGAAAGAGGAGGGGGTCCGGCATCAGTGGTCCGGCCCACGTCACTGGAACAGCAGCAACCTTCTGTCAAGTCAGTCTAAAGTTATAATAAAATGATCCGATGTATGTGAGAATCTTGATCTGTGCGTGACAACTTGAGGAAACTCCAAAGCAGCAGCGTGTCCTTGTTATAATCCTTTTGACTAAAACAACTTCCCACAGTCAGGTTCACGAGCTCACGGTCCCCAGTACCAGGAGTGTGGAGGGTCCTTTGTGCATGCGGACGCTGCAGTCCCGGTAGATTAGCGCGGTCCACTTCGTTCTGGTCTCTGCCTGCGCGATGCGCTCTTCATAGTCCATCTAAAACATCTTTTTCAGCAAGATGCTTCTCCACGTATATTAGATAAATTTTTCAAATAAAAGTGACGTGGAGCTGGAGCATGACACATAGAACACTTCATTATGACATGAAACTTATTCAGAGAAACTCACCTGTCCTCAATAAAAGAATGAATCCACCTCTGTGCATGTCTGTGGTAAAAGAGCAGCTGCTTACTCTGTGACCGTCTCTGTGTCTGAAGCTTCTACTCTAATAATCCTCCTGTGCTCTGTCTGTTTGTTTGTTGTGGAAAGTTTTAAGTGACTCTTCTGAGTTCTCATTCATCTCTGTGCCGTGTTGTGCTGCTGCTCAGGGCAGAGGAGGAGCTGAGGCTGCACTAAGCTGAAGTGCATTGTGGCCCCCTACAGTTCAAATATGTTCAATACTAATCTGAAGTCCTCTGGCCCACAGGCCGGTAGTTTGAGACCCCTGGTCTAAATAAACTCACTTTGGCCTGTGATCTAATGCACTGCTCTGGCACAGAGGCAGATGGCTGTGGTCACACCTCACAGACTTACAGTGTACAGAGCTTAGAGAGAGCGGCCAACAGAAGAAAAACTATGGTCAGCATCAGCGCTGAACGCAAGATCGGGCCCTCTGTGCCCCCCCCCCCTCCCCCTCTCTCTCTCCCTGTCCCTCTCCCCCCTGGCTCTTTAAAGTGTCCAAACACAGACAGTGGAAATCTCTCTCTCTCTCTCTCTCTCTCTCTCTCTCTCTCTCTCTAAAGTGTCCAAACACAGACAGTGGAAGTGTCTGCGTGCTTGTATCTGTTTCTCATCTGTCAGTGTCAGAGTTCTGCTGCCGCTCGCTCCTCTGCCTCACACCGCAGCAAAGCATCATGGGAAACAGGAGGATGCTGCATTTGGGAACAGATCCAAGTTCAGAAACATGCAAACTTACACACTCTGGTGAAAGAAGGAAATCCAAGTCTGTATTGTCTTCAGATGTTTTTTTTACACCGGCCTGGATGATCTGCACTGAAGCTGAAGCAAAATGGCTGCCAATCTGCACAGGATTAATTGGTATTTAGATAGCAGTGTGCCTATTATTGATTCACAATCCCATTGAAATCTAAAACTAAAACAGGGACTGGGGCATTTTTCATCGACACACTGTACATCATACCACCCTTTCACGGGAGAACTAAATTGTTCCATTTTACAAGTTTATTGTCACAATTTTGCTTGTCTCAGTTCAGTTCCAATAAATGTGTTACTTTTGTCACAAGAGTTCATTTTCATCCAAACAACAAGAATAAAAAGTCCAGCTTTCATAGTCACATTTTGCAACGTGTTCTCATGGATTGCGTAAAATCGAGCGTGGTCTGGACACGCCTAGTGGTTGACGACAAACACGAGGTTTTTCAAGGGATTAACAGCAAAATTTAAGTCTGAAGTTACAAAAATGGGTAAGTTTAGTTCTTTGGCTTGGAGTTGGTTAAGTTTAGGGTTAGGATTGTGTTAGTCTTAATGAATAATAACACGTCTTTACATTCACCATTGAAATGAACTGGGACAGAAACACGTCAAATACACACACATAAAATAGAAGTAGCGTTCATATGACACGCTGTTTACAATAGCGTGGTATTCACACGCTTATCTGTGAGAACAGGCTGCATTTTGCACAACCCCAGTTAACTCTTTGGCTTTGACCCTTTTCCCTGCCAGGTCTTTTTGCTGATTTTAAACAATATTCACAGCTCCACAAAACACTCTGTGCGACTGGAATCATGACATGTTGTACATCAAATGAGACCTACAAGTGTCTTCTTTCATTTAAAAGAAAAAAAAGAATTGTTATTTTACATTAATCTGTTCTCTTTTAAGGGGCATTTGAAATTCCTTGTGTTCATTAGATTTAATGAGAAACTTTTGAAATAACGGTCTTTTTCTAACTCAAACCTCATGTCAGTGTTGTTTTCTTTTGTTCAACGTTTTGGTGAAAGAATCTGAGCCACCACAATTAAATAATGTCTTTAGGATAAAAACACAGTACGTTTTCTACTTTCTGATGCAGATACTATAGATTCAGCCTCTTTCATGGAACCTACATTATATTGAACTCTCCAAACATGAAGAAATACAGTTTGACTTCCTCTGACACTTTTGGATCACTCACGGAAGAGGAAGTTTGGTTTCTCCCAAGCTGCATGCTCAGAGTCCTAGTCCAGTAGGATCGTCTTTTCTTCAGTTTAAAGATCTAATATCTGCTCTAAACTTACTCAACAATGTTTTCAGTCCAACATGTTTTGCCTGTAATCTGTTTGAGAGCGGCAACATGTTTTTACTGCTGGTGAACCGGACAGACAGTCTTCTATCGCCAAATACAATAAAAGGCTTATGACGGAAATAGACATCACTGGCGAGCCCGATCTCACAAGAGAACGTACATTTACCACGACATTACACGACATGTAAATTCCGTGTAAGTTACGTTAAATTAATTATGGTACATGTCACAGTCCCAGTTCGTTTCAGTGGCGGTTGTTAAGACGTGTTCTTATTTATGACAATGAACCTGATCTTAATCTTAGACCTAAACCCGATTTAGTAAACTGATGCCTAAACTTACCCACTAGATCTTTAGATGTATCCTAATCGTAATATGACCACACAATTCTAATTGTGGTCATAATAAGTTTATGAAGCAAGTTATCTTTAGAAGCTGCAAAATCATACTTCAATGCCATGATCATATCCTATATTTTGTACTGTATATCATCATGGTCTCAAGCTAACCTAACACCTCCAAAACCTCTTAGATCCTTGCACAATGAGGCCCTAAAAATTCTGGATAAAAAGCCAAGGCATTACCACCACTGCCCAATTGGAAAAACTCAAAATACTAAGCTTTGACTATTTGATCAGGTACTCTGATATTGGCCTAGTGACGCCGCCCCACCTCCTCTTAAGACATACTGTACATACAGCCTCGCTCTCAACTCACAAGTAGAGCATTAAGATCTGTGTCTAGAGGTGATTGGAACATTCTCTCAATCAGCCTTCTTTTTTAAAGCCATCAAGGAATGGAACGGAACGCCAGACAATCTTAAGAATATGGATGATTTTTTTAGTTTTTAATGGGCCGTCAAAACATGGATACTTGAGCACCAAACTTGCTCACATTAACAATACCAGACGGGTATTTTGTCATCCGATGTTACCCTCGAGGGTATCATCTGGTGGCTATCAGATTACCAGACCTTTATTGTAATCATCTTAAATTTGCAATCCCATCAGGTACAGAGCTGTCAGATGTTGCCCTTGTGGGTTCATCTGACAGCTACATTCTTGCACTTTAATTATAATTGTACTCTGCACTTTAAATACTATACCAGGTATAAATGTATAACTTTGCACACAGCTGTTTTTGCACTTTAAATGTTACCATTTGCACTTATCTCTTCTACTGTAGCTGACATTGCACACTGTATCTTTTGGTTTTGCTGTAAATATGTATGTTTATGTTTTATGTTGTCTGTCTATGAAGGACTACAGATGGAAATGAGCTTGCTGCTAAATCTGGTGCAGCCATCTTTTTAATGTAACTGCACATTGTACTTTAAACTAAATAAATAAAATAATATACGATTAGGATTGTTAGTCTTCATGAATAATAACACGTCTTTACATTCACCATAGAAATGAACTGGGACAGAAACACGTGAAATACACAGGCAAAAAGTCAAAATTGCGTTTTAATGACTCGCTGTTTACAATTGTGTGGTATTGACACACTTATCTGTGCGATCAGGCTGGGTTAAAAGAACAAGCTGTCCTTTCCCCTGGAACACAAAAGAGTCCATTTTATTGAGACGTAAGCCTGTTCAGACTAAAGACGTGTGTTTGTAATGTTTCAGTTATCGTTTTTTTAGAGCTCCATACATAATGTGTCTTCTGATTTAGAGTAGAGCAGGACCTCCAACCTTTAAAAGACTCGTTCCAGTTCAGCCAATCTTTCAAGACCAAATTGAATTCCTTCCGTTTTCCTCATTTGGAGCAGCGACAGTGTGAATGAAAACACAGCCGTTTACCTCCAGAATATGAGCCTCTCCTGTTAGACTAAAGTGTGATTTCTTCATAATATCTGCGGCTGGTGGAGTGAGACGGATGAGCTGTGCCGGCGCTGGGAGAGCTGTTCATTTGCATCGGACACACTGGGAATGAACTGTCTGTGATGGATGTGATTCCACTCTGGGCTAAATCAGCTGCACTGTACAAAAGACCTGCAGAGTTAAAACTGTAAAATGTGTTCTCTTGGTTTTCTATTTCTGTTTGACAGTTTTCACAGTTTAAATGAGTGAAATCTCTGACATTATTGTTGTATATTCAGCCTTTTCCTTGCCATCCGAATTAACTCCTGCACCCCTTTAAAAAAACACACACCTGTGATCCGTTTTTAACACCCATTATTTTTATGTAAAAAAAAAAAAAACTTTTCTCCAACTTTTTTCACATCAATCTCTTTATCTACTTCTGCTCTAAACATAGATAATAAAAATTGTATACATTGTTTCACTGCCAGCACTATTGTGACTTTGACCCTCCTTCTCTGCCAGGACTTTTTGCTAATTTTAAGCAATTTTCACAGCTCCACAAACAACCTTGTGCAACATGGAATCATGACATGTTATACACCAAATGAGACCTACAAGTGTCTACTTTCATTTAAAAAAAATAATTGTTATTCTACATTATTCCGTTCTCTTTTTATAGGCATTTGAAATTTGTAGTTTTCATTAGAGTTCAGCGTTTGACGAGAAACTTTTGAGAAAAAGTCCTTTTTCTAAATCAAACTTCATGTCAGTGTTATTTTTCGTCTGTTCTACTTTTTAGTGAAAGAAAATGAACTACTACAATTAAATAATGTTTTTAGGATAAAAATACAAGCTTCACGTGATGAAAACGATGAAGACGAGTGTCTTTTTCATCTTTAAACCAACAAAAGCTGTGTTACAGACGAAGAGACAACTTTACTTTCTGATGCAGATTCTTTAGATTCAGCTTCTTTCATGGGGGAAAGATTATATTTAATCCTTCAAACATGAAGAAATACAGTAGTTTGACTTACTCTGACACTTTGGATCGCTCACAGAAGAGAAAGTTTAGTTTTTCTCTTCCAGACTCGCTGCATATGTCGTTCTCCTCAGAATCCTAGTCCAGTAGGATCGTCTTTTCCTCATTTTAAAGATCAAATATCTGCTCTAATATTACTCAACTGTGTTTTTAGTCCAAGATGTGTTGCCTGTAATCCGTTTGAACAGAAAGACGATCCTTTAGTGTCGGATGATCACGTAAACACAGCCGACTGCGCTCCGTAATGTAAATAGAACAACACTTGAGTTTCCGGTCCTGTGACTTCCGCTGCGCTCTTGTGCTTATGCGATACTGCACTCTGGTGGTGAATATATGAAACTGCATCATGCTATTTTACTGCTGATGAATTCAACACGTGCATCAGAGAGCGCTCTATTGCCGCACGTAAAAAAAAAGCTTATGACGGAAATTTCCGTCATTGGCAGGGAAAGAGTTAAATGCTGTTTGTATGTGAGAAAGTGTCACATTTTTTATAAGAAAAAAAAAATGAAAAAAGTAGATTTTTGAACATACTTCATTTTTTTTTCTCTCATGGTGTGAGATTTTTAGAGGCTGGTGGTGCCCTAAAATAGTCCCAAAACTGATTTGGTCACTTTTTTAGTTTTTGCATAAAGTCTGTTTTAATAAAAATCACACCTGTGATCCTAGGGTGCAAAAATGTACCCTCGTTTTTAACACCCACTATTTTTATGTAAACAAAACTTTTCTCCAACTTTTTTCACATCAATCTCTTCATCTACTTCTCCTCTAAACATAGATAATAAATATTATATACATTAATGTGATTTAAAGGTGGGTAGATGATTTTTAGACTAAAAACACTATGTAGGTTTAAATCTAACATCCTCCGCTCATAATTCTTCAACACATGGTTAATATCCACATGTGTTGCATTTATGGCTTAAAAATGTCTTTTTACAAACAACAAAGTGAAACTGGAGAGGACCACCCAACCTCAGCCAATCAGAGAGCAGCTTTCAGCTCCTGATTAGAACTAAAACTCTTTAAAGGTTGTATGGAGGATTTTTCAAATCCAACAACTGTTTGCTGTTTTTCAAACGATGCACATGTGTTTCTCCTCCCAGGGCCACGCCCTTCACAGCTAACTGGGCCAATGAGTTACTTAGGAACACTGAGGGTTTGCTTGACAGGTTAACAGGCCAATAGATAACGAGGTACCTCGTTATCTATTGGTCAATGTTTTTCTGGCCTCGTCATGTCCGCACTTTATATATTTTTATAATTCTTTTTTTGTTTAGCATAAGTACATGGTTGTTACAAATCTATGCAACTGTTTTTGACCGAGACTGACAACAAACAATTTTTGAAAATCCTCCATACAACCTTTAATATTCAGTTCAGACAGAACTCAGAGGTCTCATATACTTTTTAGTAGAATGTACAAAGTTTACTAATTTACAACTAAAAAAGTTAGCTACCCTAACTTTAAGTTTGAAATTGTCTTGAGAGTAAAATATTCACTAAATAGAGATGCACGTTTTCCATCAAGAACCACACGCTGAAACAGGATAAATGATGAGCCAATCTGGGCTTTAGAAAAGTGACCATTTCAAATTCATTATATTCAGGCTTCAAACCCCAGTAAAATGTTAGCTATTGGCTTTAATAACATAGATGTTTAAAACACACTGTAAATGCTTTACCTATTGCTTGGGTCATTTGCTTGAGAGCTGCACTTGTTCCCTGGGCCGTGCTGTAAGGTAAAAAGGATAAAAAGGAAAGGCACTCAGTCAGTCTAAAGCCTAAAGAGTGTGTAGGCTCAAAAGGCACAGAACCATTTTGGCACAGTCCAGACCAGGGACCCGCGCTGTGCTTTACTCGGACCACTGTGTCACACCAGGACCGTGAGCTTGTGAGTCTGACTACGGACAGTTGTGTCTCATTCTAAACGATAATAACAAGGACACACTGCTGCTGAGTTTCAGATCAAGATTCTCAGGTCAGTCTCATGTCAGTCACACATCGTATCATTTTAATATAACTTTAGGTTGAATAACAGAATGTTGTTAAAGGAAAAACACAAACTTATCGAAGCCCAGAGTGAAGAATGTTTTGACAAAAATAGGTATTGATATAATTGAATAACTAAATAAATAAATAAAACTAAATTAGCCCACTTGTCTGCATTTACTTGTGATTACTGAAAAATATGATTCTAAGTAAAAATAGCGTTCAAAGGTAGACACTTTTCAACATCAAATACTCATATAATAGTCATTTAAAATCTGTGGTTTATTAAAGTTACGTTTTACAATGAGAGGCGGGGCTTAGCAGAACAGGAAGTGAATGGACCTGTTTCTATTTCAGATCATTTATGGTTATAATGATTAAAAAGTGAATCACTGATCTGCATGTGCCATAGTTTCCTCATAAATAGATGGACAAATCACATTAGGTCTCTTATTAGTCTTTCACTTTATTTTTAACATGTCTGTTGACTTTTTTGTTTCTAATATTATTGTATATAAAATCATTTGAAAATATACATAAGCAGATTTTTTGTTCTACGAGTGCCCTGATTTTCTTAGACTTTGTTCAACATTTTCAGTGAAGAACTACTTTTGTGAATGCCAAAATGTTTGTGAGGCTGCATTCACAATACACTTTTGATTGGGATCAGGATTGTTTGTCTGGATAGTTCGGTTCGATTGGGTAATTGTGAACGCACAAACGAACTCTGATCCGGTCCAAAATGTCTAAATCTGGTTCGGTTGGAGAGGTCGGTCTCTGGAGCGGTTCGTTTGTTTTGTGAAGCAAACGGAGCGAGAGGAAACAAACCAGGAAGTGAACAGTGACGTGATCCAGGCTGAGACACACGTGAGGCTCAGAATCACAACAAACACATGTGTGAGATCAATAATGAGACAAATATACACAAAAACACATGAAAGAACAGGAGAAGGACGAGGGATGATTCAGGTAGAATTAATTATGATCACACGACCGTATTCACCGTTTTCTCACGTAATTTACAAAAATAACAAAGTATAACTCTTAGATGAAAGCAAATACAGAAGTAACACTACAGCTCACATTACTGCAGGGAAATGATCTATATTCATCTAATATTTAGTTCTACAGCTGAGTGAGCAGAGACAGACCTTTCAGAGCCAGATTTACTCAAACAGATGAACTTTCTGTTACGTTTACTCTCGGCATTTGGAACAAAATGCCAGCCCTCCTCTCTGGTCTTCTAAAGTGAAAGTGAAAGTGTCTTTGCTCCGACACTTGGTCTGTCACTCACTCTGGTCCTGTTAATGTGACAGAAGTTGAGGATAGATCCATAAAAACACAAATATAAAGTCCAGCAGTGTGTCTTGACGTAACGTGTTTCTGTCACAGCGCCTCTACAGGCGAGGAGCAGATGTGTCTCTTAGGGCTGTAGTTCTTTAGTCGTTTAGTCGATTAATCGGTCGATGGGGCTTTAGTCGACCAAAATTTGTATTAGTCGACCCAGCCCGAGCCCGCGCACGTCGTTTCTGAACCCGACCGGAACCTGTGCCTAAGCCCGAGCCCGAAGAGAGCCCGCCCCGCCCACTCACTGAACTGTGGCATTTTAATGACAGAAAAAGCTTCTTATGATGTCCAACGTGTTTAATGTAAGTGTGTCTCGCCGCTAAACGCGCTTCCTCCACTTCTCTCTCTCTCTCTCCCTCTCCCTCTCTCTCCCTCCGTCCCTCTTGTTCCTTCTTTCTCCCGAGCGCGTAACGGCGCACTTTCTCTCTGCTTCTTCCTCACCTTTTACTTGATCCGCGGATGAAACGAAAGACGTGCCTTCCCTGTCTTTCGTTCTCCTTTCTGCTTTACCTGCTCCGCGCTTATTCACAAGTCTTCTCTCTCTCTCTCTCTCTCCTCTCTCTCTCTCTCTCTCTCTCTCTCTCTCTCTCTCCTCTCTCTCTCTCTCTCTCTCTCTCTCTCGTGCCGTATAGTTGGCCACTTAAACGCTGACTTTTTTTATCACTGTGGTGGTTTTGTGCTGTGTTCTGATGCGGCTGTCAATCATCCACGAAGCGCACGTGTTCAGTACGGCTCTGCGTCTTGGCCTGAACCCGGCCGGCCCACATTTCTCACGTAGTTGTCGGGCCTGCACGGGCTCGGGCCCAGAATCTAAACTCTGCCTTTTTTTGATATAAACACACTGTGTCATATTCATTTTCTGTGTAAATTGTTGTTTTTGCAAGAACTCCATTGCTCTTTTGCCTTTTTGCGTCAGATAAATTGTCAGATCAAACTATATTTTTTTTAGCTTCAGAGCTTTAGCCACGCCCCCTTTTTAGTCGACTAATCGGTCGATGGGACATGTCTTTAGTCGACCAAGAATTTCTTTGGTTGACTACAGCCCTAGTGTCTCTACTGCGCTGGGTCGATTGGTAAAAGTGTATGTGAACAGAACCGAGCCAGTTTAGAGAAAGATACAATGTTACAATTTTGGTTCCCAATCGAGCCGAGCCCGGTTCAGTTTGTGTTGTGAATGCAGCCTGAGAAGCCCTTAAGAACAAGATCGTTCATAAAAATGTGTGACGAACAAGGCTCATTGTCAGTACGCTCAAGTAAGTGAGTTTTGTGTGATTAATATGAAGTCCTTTAACACGTCTCTATGGTTCAAACACAGACTCAGGCTAACGGAGCTGGGACTGTGTGTCAGAGCTGGATGGATGCAGCAGAAAGCATGTACAGTGTGTGTCCTGACTGTTGTGACCAGGAAAAACACTCAAGCTGTAATATGTCCTGGAGCTAATGACATGTCAGCACAAAGGTCAAAGTGCAACGAGTGGAATGGAGGATACGGAACACACATTTACAGTATATAAGATGACTGTCGCGTCCCCTTTCGTACCGGCAGACCCGATCCGTCCGGAAGTGTGTTTAGAACATGCACACATTGGAAATAATAATGTAAAAAGCTTGTTTTTAATCTAAACAGTCTTTATTTGTGAATTATTTAACTGTTTATGAACAAATAACGATTGGTGTTGTTTAAGAAATCGCCAAAAATGATATTTATTTCGAGGCACGTAAGGCCATGTGTGATGATGCGTTAGGTCATCACACATGGGTTGAACGTTCAAAGGTTGAACGTAAAGATCAAACTCTTGTATTCCACTAGATAAACTGCTAAAAGACAAACAGGGTTGCCACTCATATGCCAAGAACATTTTCCAGGACATTTCCAGGACATTCGCAACAAGGATTTTATATAATCACGACATCTACATCACCAATATTTAGCCTGTTTTGCCAAGTTTATGACAACAGTCCACATTTATGACAGTCAAAGTATAACACAGTCGTATGGCCAGTTCTCAATCAAAATTTGATCTTGTCAGACAGGAACAATTTGCAAAGCTGCGATTCACTTTAAAAGTCTCTTTTTGGTGTTTCATGAGCATCACAGTTACAGTATTTTCGCTGTGGTGTATGGAGAAAAACATGAGCGGGGGGTCTGGGGGTCCTCCCCTTAAGATTTTTGAAAATTAAGTCAATTTTGGTGCATCCTGATGCATTTAACAGATTTCCAACTAAAATCAAAATGTTGAGCCTCTTTTTTAAAAATGTATGCCACCAATCAAAACATTTGGATAAACAGCCAAGTGAAAAAACAATAAATGGATGTAAGTTTTTGCAATCCTATGTTTTTTAGCAGTTTTACATTAGTACAAAGGCATTTATTATTTTTTTTTACACTATGTTTGTACATTGCAAAAAACTGGTTCATTTGTTTGCGCACTGTTATACATTTAATTATTGGGCCCAATAATTTTCCAGAAAAACATTTTATTTTCCATGACATTTGGCTGTTTTTCTCATTTTTCATCTATTTTCCATGGTTTTCCAGGACGCGTGGGAACCCTGACAAATAACGACTAAGGGTAAAGAATACAGGGCTTGTGGATGACGATAGTGTTATGTGTTTAAAAAGAAGAACAAAAAACAGCCCTTCATTTATGTTTTGTTTAGAAAAAAAGGTAACTTCCGGACGGATCAGGTTTTCCGGGGCGAAAAGGGTGGTGACAATGACAAAATGAAAACACAGTGCATCATGGGAGAAAATAATATGTTGACTGTTGAAAGGTTCCATTTTGCTGTTTGCTTTAGAACCTTTTTCATCTCGAGTACCGTTACCCTGATCTCACACACAAGTACCCCTATGCCATGTGTTTTTACTCAGATTTTTTCAAACGTTCCATGTCATAAAGTTGCCTCTTACCTTGTCAAATGTGTTACCTTTTTACATCACAATAAATGATCTTGTTATGAAATATATGTTTGTAACAAAAACACTGCAAAAACTAACATAATAACACAGCAGTCAACCAAATGTCACGTTCAACCTGTAGAACCTCGTTTCCTCTTCCTTTCTGCTGCAAGTCTTCCCCGAGTCAGGGTTAGGGGTTTGTCTTCTATTGTGGTTCTTCTATTATCTATACTGTGAGCTGTGTTTTTCCCTCTTTCCACCTCTTTCTTTCTCTCTCACTCTCCATCTTGTTTCGTGCTGTTTAGCCTCTTTCCACCTCTCTCTCTTTCCCGTTCTCCTCTCTCTTCCTCTGTATGGTGTTGTTTAGCCGCTTTCTTCCTCTCTCTCGTTCCCTCTGTCTCTTTCTCTCTCTCTGTTTCATACAGTTCAGCCTCTCTTTCCACCTCTCTCTTTCTTTCTCTCTCTCTCTCCCTCTGTTTCATGCTGTTTAGACTCTCTTTTCACGTCTCTCTCTTTCCACCTCTCTCTCTTTCTCTTTCCTTCCTCTTCTGTCTCTCTTCTTCTGTTTCGTGCTGTTTAGCTTCTTTCCACCTCTGTGTTTTTTCCTCTTTCCTTCTCGTTCTCTCTCTCTCTCTTCCTCTGTATGGTGTTGTTTAGCCTCTTTCTTCCTCTCTTTCTTTTCCTCTCTCTCTCTCTCTCTCTCTTCCCTCCTCTCTCGTTCCCCCTGTCTCTTTCTCTCTCTCTCTCTTCTTCTGTTTCGTGCTGTTTAGACTCTCTTTTCACCTCTCTCTCTTTCTCTCTCCCTCTGTTTCATGCTGGTTAGCTTCTTTCCACCTCTCTCTCTTTCTCTTTCCTTCCTCTTCTTTCTCTCTCTCTGTGTTTTTCCCTCTTTCCTTCCCTTTCTCCCTTTCTCTCCCTCTGTTTCGTGCTGTTTAGACTCTCTTTCTACCTCTCTGTCTTTCTCTCTCTCTCCCTCTTTCGTTCCCCTTCTTCCCCTTCTTTCCTGTTTCGTGCAGTTTAGCCTCTTTCCTCCTCTCTCTCGTTCCCTCCGTCTCTCTCTCTCCCTCTGTTTTGTGTTTCTTAGCCTCTCTTTTCACCTCTCTCTCTCTCTCTCTCCCTCTGTTTCATGCTGATTACCTTCTTTCCACCTCTTTCTCTTTCCTTCCTCTTCTTTCTCGCTTCCTCTATTTCGTGCAGTTTAGCCTCTTTCTGTGTTTTCCCCTCTTTCCTTCCCTTTCTTCCTCTCTCTCCCTCTGTTTCGTGCTCTTTAGACTCTCTTTCCACCTCTCTGTCTTTCTCTCACTCACCCTCTTTTGTTCCCCTTCTTCCCTCTTCTTTTCTGTTTCATGCAGTTTAGCCTCTTTCCACCTCTGTGTTTTTTCCTCTTTCCTTTCCGTTCTCTTCTCTCTTCCTCTGTCTGGTGTTGTTTAGCCTCTTTCCTCCTTTCTCTCGTTCCCTCCGTCTCTTTCTCTCTCTTCCTCTGTTTCGTGCAGTTCAGCCTCTTTCCACCTCTCTCTTTCTCTCTCTTCTGTTTCGTGCTGTTTAGACTCTCTTTTCACCTCTCTCTCTTCCTCTGTTTTGTGCTGGTTAGCTTCTTTCCACCTCTCTCTCTTTCTCTTTTCTTCCTCTTCTTTCTCTCTTCCTCTATTTCATGCACTTTAGCCTCTTTCCACACCTCTCTGTGTTTTTCCCTCTTTCCTTCTCTTTCTCTCTATCTCTCCCTCTGTTTCGTCCAGGTCAGCCTCTCTTTCCACCTCTCTCTCTCTCTCTCTCTCTCTCTCTCTCTCTCTCTCTCTCTCTCTCTTCGCTCCAGCTCCAGCTGAATAGATTTCCTCTTTAGCGGGTTATTGACGCTCACTCCGGGCCATAACATTGACAGCGGCTAATGCTAACGCTAACATTATCTTGCTAACACATCTCCTGCTCCAGCTCAGATACAAAGCTTTGAGTAAACACTTTCCTCTCCTCCTCAGACCTGCTTTTGTCGCGTTTAGGCAATAAGCAGTAGTTATTTGGATTGAGGCTTTTGCAATAATATTTCGTGATTCACTTTTCCTAACAGAGCTTTGGAAGATGATGTCATGAGTTACAGCTGTAAGGACCGGCACAAACTTTTAAAAACATCCCACATTATCTGCATTTGTCTCCATGATTGAATGTTCTACATCACAAACACATTAATGATAAGGTCAGAGGTGTGAGTAGAGTAGTAGAGTGAGGCTTGTGTGTCTGGCCAGTCGCACACCTGCTATAACTACGATGGCACTTCATCTCTCTTTACTCTCTACTAGGTGAAGAGACCACTGCAGTTATTGTGCCATCGAATAGGCGCAGTTTGGGCGCGACGACTAGGAAACATGTGCAGGCATTGGTGAGTAGCTTGTAGTATCTTTCTGTAACTGTGAAAACCAAGCCTCAAGCTAATGGGCAATTGTTTTAGTGTCGCTGAACTGAACCTGGGTAAGTTTCTCTTACCTGGGTCTGCTCTGGATAAACTGTTCTACGAAACCAGTTCACAACTGGATCTGTTAACCCTGGATTTTCTCAATGAAGCCGTGTACGTTCACAGAGCAGAGGATGCTCCTCAAACGTGAGGAAGCGTCATTCATGAAGTATTGAAATCTAAGCGAAGGAAACGCTCTGCAGCTTCAAGTGAAGTCTATGTTTATTCGACCAATCACAGACACAGAAGTTGCACCACAGAGTTCATTTATATATCCTGCATGGATACAACAGACTAAAGCACAAATGTGCAGACATCACCAATCATTAGTCTGAATGAGCTGTGTCTTTAGCTCAGACAAGTCTTTTGTCTGATTCAAAATGATGTGTAAAGATCCAGTCAAATGTGCACAAAGTACAGTCATATTTCTCGACAATGAAAGCGTTTCATTTTAGTTACTGTTACATACAGTATAAGATGCCTAATTCTCGTCTCCGATTGGCCAGCGCCTTGTCTTTTTAACTCATTCGGGAACTTATCCTGGTCCGGAGCAGGCTATGAGTTTGTCTCATGTTGCCATAGAGATCTGTCTCGATAGGAAGTGATCCAGTTTTGTCGGATCGCCAGACCAGGTTTAACCCAGAACTTACTTCGCTAAACCCCAAATCTAGCTTTATGGTGCAGGGCTCTGGTGTTGGAGCTCTCCCCTCGCTGCTGGTGGGGTGTTTTGGGCGGTTAGACTGGTCAGCGCCCAAACCACTCTGTATTCTGGTGTGTGTCTGATGTGTGCCCACTGTTTTGCTTCATTACTGTAATGTTGAATTTAGAATGTTTGACTTGTTGTAGGCTCCTGCTGGCGGCGAGCCTCCTCCTCTCCATGAGTATCGTGATTATCATCTCAACTGCTCTGTGTCAATGAAGGATGGGCCCACACAAGGCTCCAGTGCCCACTGTCAGTGTTGGGTAGAATACTTTGAAAATGTATTCCGTTACAGAATACTGAATACTTGGTCAGAGTAAAAGTATTCTATATTGTATTCCGTTACTTGGCAAATTTTTGTACTGTATTCTGAATACTTGGAATACTTTTTATTTTGAAATGCAAATTAGGTGTTAAATTTAACGTGAAATTACAAAGTTTTCGTGTTTCTTCTTAATTCTTAGTTCTGTTAAGTAATGCTAGTAATGCATCTCCACGTAAACAAGCGTTAGAATAACTTTGTATAACAACTAATAACTCAGCTCTGTTTAAATCGCACTCACCGGAGCCGAGAGGAGGAGTTTACTTCAGATTTCCACGCCTGTGCTCATCGTGGGTTTAGTCCAACAACAGTTCATTCATCGTGTCGTCCGTGAGCTTCAGAGCAGGTTCCAGTGTCAAAAATCCTTTGCTAACAGTCCGGTGCACTCGTTATGAATGTTTCGTCAAAGTTTTCATCGTGAAAAAAACTGTTCCTTTTTGAAAAACGAATCCCATCTGTAGTTAAAAATGAACGATCCAAACGCTGCGTCTTCTCTTTGTTTATCCTAAATAAAGTCCAGAAAAAGTTAAGCAGATAATAGCAATCAACAAACTTCTAATGTACCTGTCCATAAAGGGGGCAATCTGATTGGTCAGTCTGTCTGCAGGCCCCTATACAACGCCAGATCTGATTGGACAGTGTTAATTCTGTGCCCCTGAAGAGCTGTGAAGCAGTGTGGGCGGCACAGACTGACAGCGCGTCAAGCTGCTGCTGTGAAAACATTACGCATTGGTTTTCTGTGGTGATTTTAACAATGAGTCTATATTTATTTTACATGCAATGCATTGATTTTATAAAAGTAACTGTATTCTGAATACCTCGTTTGAAAGCCGTACTGTAACGAAATACAAGTACTCATAAAATGTATTCAGAATATGTAACGGCAGTACATGTATTCCGTTACTCCCCAACACTGCCCGCTGTAAGCTTTGAACTGGTATCGGAGCTTGTCACAGTTGTAAAACGGGACTCTGAAAGAATATATGTTTGTAACGCGCTCCTTTTAAAATAAAATCTGTTAAAAACTAAAAACTAGTATTCAAGTTCAAGTAATGAGTAAGAAAGCTGATCCATGTCATGTCATTTTAGTTTACAAATCTGTGTTGCCTTGAAGGTAAATTAAAATAACTATTAATTTCCCTATTTTATGGGGATAGCGTTGCTGGGAAAAATATAAATCAATAACCAAGTCTGAGAGCGCCCCCGCTTGGTCACACTGGAGTAGAGAGGACGAAGTGCCAACATCGTGGCCCTTTTATAGGCAGGTGCACAAACCCCACACGACTGGACAAATGTTGATTTTGTCTTCACATGAATAAAATGTACATAAGGATGTTTAGTGTCTTTAGATTCTCAGACGCAGCTGTTCAGAGCAGCTCATCCAAATAAAACACAATGACTTTTATTGAAGCTTTGAACTCTTGTAAATGTAGTCGATGAGTTTGGATTAGTCACATTTTTTCCATACATTTTCATGATTTGTATATTAGTTTAAAATAAAAAGCCAAAGAGACGAGATTTTTTTTAGAATCCGCTAACCCTAACCCTAACCCTAACCCTCCGCTAGGAAGAAAATGCATTTTCATGGTGATGGATGAGCTGAATTAGTTGTTGACATTCCCGTGTGGTGTCGTCGAGATTGGACCCTCTCACTGCTTTTGTGTCTGTGCGTGACGTACCAAGCTTCCTGCGGTAAATACTGTAGTTTATCATGAATTCTTTTAGGCATAATCCGAAGGCTAAGTTTAGTTAAGTTCTTGGGTGAAAGTTAACAAAAGTCATTTGAAAAAAAAAAAAAATATATATATATTACAGATATTCTAGCACAAACTTTAAACAAGGGGGTCCAATTTTGACGCTACACCAGCACAGTTAACACCTAAGGCCCTTTCCGAAACCAGTTCCTCCTCCCTTTTCCTCCTCACTTCTGCTAACTCCTCACTGAGGACTCCTTCACAGCTGTAGGAGGTTTCTTCATTAGAGCGCTCAGAGCTGTGGCTTTCGAACTGCACTTTCCTCGCTCAGACTGAAGAGACACGCCCCCTACTGAAGAGACACGCCCCCTACTGAAGAGACACGCCCCCTACTGACGCACATTTATTAAAGTTTGATTCAAATAAAGAGAATAGACTCTTATTAAGATGCATTTTGATGATAATAATGATACTAGCACTATCCTACTCCAGACTAATATTCATCCCAGTTCTCAAAACGCACTGACTTGGTCAAAATACACTTTTTTATTTAACTAGACATGCCATAAGGATTTATACTGTCAACAACCACAACAAACATGAAAAACGGCTTTATATTGAGGCAAAATAAAAAAGATGCAATATTTCTCAGTGTTTCTTGTGTTTACATGAGTGGATAATATGTTTTTAAACGTCTAATTTCCTAAATAAGATGACACATAATGCACGCATGTTGTTTTATTTGTTTAATCTGCATTACTGATGTTGTGTTTTTGCTGCTGCTAAAAGTAGATCCTATAAATAAAAATACATTTATAATGTCGAATTGTGTCTCGGCATGATTTCCTCATTATTTATCAAAGCCTTTCAGTCTCTAACAAATGTACAAATAAAGTTGTTTGTTCTTGTGAATAAACGTGGAACTAAACGTGTGGTGTGTTGTCCACGTCGGGCTGCTCTCAGGTGTTACACACACGTGTTCAGTCAACACTGACAGCCGACTCGCTCTGAAGGAGCTTATAAGACACTTCTCCTCCCTCCTCGCTCCGTTTCGAACAGCACTTACCTGTCGGCTCCTTCGCGGGAACGCACACAGAGAGGAATAGTGCGGAGGAAAAGGAAGGAGGCGGTTTCGGAAAGGGCCATATTGTATTTGGATAAAATGAGGATTTGTTTCTATAAAAAGGTAAAAATGTGCAAATTATTATTTCTGGAAATATGCAACTTTACACAGACAGAACGATAAACAAGTGTAATGTCAAACTTTCCACATCAAGTATCTTACAATATTATATTTAGCTCTGCAAATACCACCAGATCAAAACTCAGGCAATATTAGACAAACATAAAAACTCAAAATGGTTCAAAATAAAGCGTAAACCAGAGAAAAGTCATTTCAAAAGAGGAACTAAACATGAATATTTGTGCTTCTGACAAACAGCTGCAGCATTTCAACACAAACACGACCACAAAATGCATTCTCTTCTTCTCTCTCTCCTCTTCTCTCTGACAGATCGGGTTGAGGCCAAAAGAAAACACGCCGAAATCAAATTAAAAGCTGCGCGTTTCCATGGCGACAGACGAGGGAGTCTAAAGGTGGACGGGTCTGTTGTTAAGGTGGATTGAGGGCGAAGGGAGAGAGATGTGTGAGAGAATTCAGAGCAGGACAGGACAGGTGATCCATCCTCTGTGAGCTTTAAAACATGGAACGTTTGATTAGATTTAGCAGCAGGATTGTGGAGTTTTACTGTGATCTGTGAGTAAAAGCAGACAGCAGCATTCTACAGACCAATCAGATTTAAGAGCCTACAGGTATAGAGCAGGTAACAGCAGGAAACACATAATGTTTATTAATAAAAAACAAATAAGTGAATAAGCACTGGTTTAATCCCAAATCCCCGCACACAGGCAGGAATAAATAATGATTCTGATTATTACTGATAGTGGCCTCCTGGTAAAAGCAACAATTTGAACAGCTCCCAGAATGCACTGCAGTCTAGAGCCGAGATCAACCTGTCACCGTACTGTGCCCACACGTACAGAACTATCTCTTATACATAGGCTCTGATGAATGGTCATGTTTTGTATCTTTGAGCAGCTGTGGAAAAACGACTCCCCCACACACAGACTTATAGTGGACATATTCTGACAGACAGTTTTTATTTTGTAAAGATAGGACCAATATTGACAGAGATAAGTAGTTCTAAACATTGTAAAAGTTAGCACAAAAAACGTATAATAGTCAAATATGGACACAAATCTCGTAGGAACAGTGCAGTGTTTTTCACATGTAAATACAGTTTAAAATAGCTCCAAAATGAAATATTTTGGTCTATGTGGCCTTTATTGGATGTAATGAGACCTATTTAACAGGCTGCTGTTGTTGATGTGTCTCATAATAATAATAATGATAATAATAATAACATTGATTTGTAAAGCACCTTCATACCAGTAGGCAGTTCAAAGTGCTTCCCAGAGTAACATCACATTATAAAAAAGTCATAGTTAAAAACGGCTGTAGGCAAAGCACAGCCGATTATCAAATAAATTATTATACCTAAAAAAAGCTAATTTATAGAAATAGGTTTTAAGTTTTGATTTAAAGGAGTCAAGAGAAGAGGCTTCCCTGATACCAATCCGAAGTGCATTCTAAAGAGTAGGGGCGTAGATAAGGAATGTAGCATCCCCAATCTTTTTACCTCTGTTAACAGGGATTTCTAAGAGGCCCACATCGGATGAGCGCAGGGTGCGAGTTGGTGTGTAGTAATTTAGCATGTTTGTGATATAAGTGGGGCTAGCGCATGGAGGGCCTTGTAAGTATTTAAAATAATTTAATATTTTATTCTAAAAGATAATGTTTGAAATGTTATTCACAGGTTGCTGTTTGGATAATAATTTATTTCGCTTTGAGAAGAAAATGAAAGTATTTTAAGTCTTTACACTCATATCAGTTACATGTCAGGTATCAGCAGATACTTAATGCTAAAATATTGAAAACAGTATCGGTGCTGACACGGCCAGATCAGTTTATCCTAACTTATAACACTGTTACATTCTACAAACCTATTCCTCAGCTGTTACTCTGGGTAATGATTTGTTATTATCATCAACTGTACATTCCACAAGAAAGCCTGGCAAATGTGTGTTATACTTACATTTAGCCCATTGTTCGGCAAATCCACTTTATAAACACACCTTTGTCTAGTTTATTTAACCACTTCATGCAAACTGAAGCAGCTCCTCTAAATTAAGTTTATTAAGTTAGAACAAATTATATTTTAAATAATAAAGTTATAGCATATATTTTTTATTGTTTTGTCCACCAGGTGGCAGAAGTGTGAGCACTGACCAAAGGGCAAAAAGAGTCAGACTGAAAAGCAAACTGGCTTTATTCATAGCTTAAAATAAAAACCTGTCATGTCTCTCAGGGCTGATTTACCGGTGTCTTCCCTCTTCCACCATCAGAGAGAAGATGGGGAACAACACAAACTTGCATTCATATTGAATTAGTTTAGTTTAATTAGTTTCAGAAGCATTATATCTCAGCTGCAGACTTGTTGTCATCAGGTTTAGTAGAGAGCTTACACAACGCCAAAATCATTAGATCTGCGGACCTGCAGAGAAGAGAAAAAAAAAAAGCCACAGCAGATAGATCTTTGAGTGATAGATGTGAAAACGCACACGTGTGGTTCTATCTGTCATGTCACCTCAGTGAAGTTGTCCCCATCAAACGCACATCTACACCAAAACTAGGTCAGTCGTTTGTGTGTTGTTAGTGTTGTATTGTGCTGCAAAAAGTTTCAAGTTGAGATATTAACAATTCTTTTACAGGTCATATTAGTACAATATAGACTTTCAGAAAGCTTTAAATCAAAACTCCAAAACAGTCCAAAATGATGTTAATCATTTGTGCTTTGTTTGTGCTGCTTCTGCTGTTAAAACTTGCTTTTGTGCTGCTTTAGTTTTTTAAATATTTGCTATTTTTTAAAAAGATTAGCTTTTTTTTTTTTTTTCCTCATGTTGCTGCAAACACAAAATTATATATGTGTTTTTAAAATACGCTACTACAAATAAAATATGCCCAAAACAAACCATCACAAACAAAACACAACCAGTTAACACCATTTTGGGCTGTTTGGGAGCTTTTTTTTTTTACATTCCTGAGAGGCCTTAATTTCACCTATAAAAGAATCGCTTGTATCACAAAAACTAAAGCAGCACAAGAAAACTTTTTGCAGCACAAAAATGTACATAGTTTGTGTCGATATGCGTTTGATGAGGGACCAACTTCACAAAGGTTCTCATGTCGTGAGTCGTGACACAGCCAAGCGTACAAGAACAAGCGTCCCTGGACCAGCACAAACTCACCTCTGTCCGATGCAAGTGTCCTGTTCCTCTGATGCAATCCATAGGTGCCATCTTTCTCTTTCTGCGGGTTTTATTGTTTTCCATAAAGTCCTGGCTTTGCATTAACCTCAGCAAAGGTTTGAGTGCGACTGTTGCACCTGGTTCACTAAAAGCTCCCATTTGGTGTTTTCAATATAAAAGTTCCAGTGCTTACTACCTACACTGGAGGTTTTATTGTGAAAAGATTGTTCAGTGAAGCAATTCACAAACTACGCAAATAAACAGAGCGAGCATTACATTTTCAACAGACAGAATTAAGGAAAAACTACTAAAACTGACATTGCTCCACTCCTCTTATTCTCTCCATTCTCTGTCTTTTCTTTCTCTCTTCTCAGCTCTGTTTTACCTATGTGTGTGTGCCATCTCCGTCGCCTCCTGTACATCTCCAAATACCACATCTGCAACCTGGAAATAACATTAGCATGAAGCACAGGCCCATCTGTTCACGAGTACAATCGGTCTAATGGAAATCACATTAGGAGGCTAAGTTATGCTAACGCCATGCTAGCTCCACAGTCTGGGTTGTGTGTCAGCTCCACTTGACGTTTGCTAACATTGTATTAAGGATTCAGCTCACTGCTCACAGGCCTGTTTGGGTCTGTGTGGACTTTGAGTTACTTACCTTTGATTTCTGATGTGCTGACATCATGTTGTCTTGAAGAACAAGTCCAAGTCAAAGAGAGACAAGTCCAAGTTGAATCCCAGTATTCTGCTTTTAATTTAGTTTTTTTTTTTTTTTTTTTAAGTCCTAATGTCAAACTACCAAGTCCATCTTATTTTTCTACAATTCCATTGGATGTTATAAAACTAATTTCTAGTCACAAAAAGAAAAGAGGACGAACATGTTTCAGTTTGTAAATATAAAATTACACAACCTATTTTTTGAAAAGCATCAAGTCGTCTCAAATCACTGATCCAAGTCAAGTCTCAGGTCACTGACCTTCAAGTCCAAGTCAAGTCTCAGGTCAATGTCCTTCAAGTCCAAGTCAAGTCTTGACTTGAGTCTCTGACCTTCAAGTCCAAGTCAAGTCTTGACTTGAGTCTCTGACCTTCAAGTCCAAGTCAAGTCTTGACTTGAGTCTCTGACCTTCAAGTCCAAGTCAAGTCTCGGGTCACTGACCTTCAAGTCCAAGTCAAGTCTTGACTTGAGTCTCTGACCTTCAAGTCCAAGTCAAGTCTCGGGTCACTGACCTTCAAGTCCAAGTCAAGTCTTGACTTGAGTCTCTGACCTTCAAGTCCAAGTCAAGTCTCGGGTCACTGACCTTCAAGTCCAAGTCAAGTCTTGACTTGAGTCTCTGACCTTCAAGTCCAAGTCAAGTCTCGGGTCACTGACCTTCAAGTCCAAGTCAAGTCTCGGGTCACTGACCTTCAAGTCCAAGTCAAGTCTCAGGTCACAGACCTTCAAGTCCAAGTCATGACTTGGAAGTCCACACCTCTGCCGGACAGTAATGCAAAAAATTATAAACAAACAATCCTGTATTAAAGGTTGTCTGTAGTTTGTGATTTCCCTGTTTATTTGGTATTATTTAAGTTTATATTAGTTGCATGCTATCTGTTGTTTCACCACTAGAGGGGTGCGCTTGCGCACTTACTCACAACTCAGAAACAATCGTGGCGGCAGCTCCGTGGACCAGCTCAGCCTCGGACTTTTCTTTAATGTCTGAACAATAGTGTGCGTCCCTTAGATGTGAGTATTTTGTGTACAGATGCTTGTTATGATGTTTAGAGTTGTTAGCTGCATTTTCACAATGTTTTGTATAGTTTTGGGGTCACTTCTGCGTCACGGGCCAGCCTCGTGGCTGGGTAAAAACACTTAAGTAAATAGTTCCGTCTGAGCACGTATACAAGTGCCTTCACTTTATCCATACATTTTATATGCCTTTTCTGTAAACTGACATGTGTTTTCATGCTGTTAAGTATTTATATTGTGCGTGTATTACAACTTTTGGTTAAAGTTAGACCGGTGTAGGTACAATATTTGCTCGGGCTGCAAAATCTACTCGGGCAGTTTCCGTCGAAGGTTGATGACGTCACTGAGATAGTTAAACAGTTTTTTCGGCTAATAAAATGAATCTATTGACATTAAAATACTATTTTAACATGTGTTTTTAAATTAGTGTGCTATTTTAATCTATTTAATTTTTATTTTTTCAAAAATCTACATTTTAAAATTAATTATTATAGCATTAAATTAGTGTTCTGTTCAGATACAGTTTTATTGATAAATTATTTATTGATAAATAATTGCCCTAACCCTTGAAAACGTGTCTAATTTATCTGTATTACATACGAACAAAATGTATTTTTGTCTAGAATTTAATTTATCGGCATTAGTAGCAACTAAAATATATTTTAAAAGCCGTTTCATGTTTTTGGCGCTGCTGCAGTTTATAAAGAGTCCACTAGATGTCACTGTGTACAAGTATTTGGCTTTGCTGATTGACGAGAAATGCCGATTTCAGTGATTAAAGATCACAGTTATCTAAGATTTATTGAATGGATGTCGTAATTTCGTTTAAAAGTAAGATAAGATATCCTTTATTTGTCCCACAATGGGGAAATTCCAGTGTTGCAACGCACATTTTAAGAACAGCAGGGAAAATAGAAACATGCAATCAAATAAGATAATAGAAATAAAATATACTTAAAATATATATAAAGATACAATAATTAAAAGACTATTATTTACAATAAATGTTTGCTATGGCACAGTGCAGGATATGACAGGATAAATAGATAAAGTGGCATCAGTAGTATATAGTATTATGTACAATATATGACTATGATTATGTACAACTGCAGCAGATGAACAGAATAATAACCAGTAATAAATATGAGGTAAAAGTATGACGATGTTTATGTACAGAGCAGCATTTAAGGAAGTGTAAATAGAGGTGAATAAATAATAGCAGATAAAGTGACATGAGTGAGTTGTACCAGAGATGTTTCCATGGTAACACAGTATTGCACAAGATTAAATGTGATGATGTCCAGAGTTAACAGTGTTCGTTGTACAGTCTGACAGCAGCAGGAAGGAAGGACCTGCGGAACCGTTCCTTCACACAGCGAGGGTGAATCAGTCTGTCACTGAAGCTGCTCTCCAGAGCAGACAGGGCGTCCTGCAGGGGGTGAGACTCATGGTCCAGCATAGATGTGAATCTAGCCAGGACCCTCCTGTCCCCCACCTCCCGCACTGAGTCCAGAGGACAGCCCAGGACGGAGCTGGACTTCTTGATGACCTTGTCCAGCTTCTTCCTCTCCCTCTCTGTGATGCTGCTGCTCCAGCAGACCACACCGTACAGGATGGCAGATGCCACCACTGAGTCGTAGAAGGTCCTCAGGAGTGGCCCCCTCACTCCAAAAGACCTGAGTCTTCTCAGAAGGTAGAGCCTGCTCTGGCCTTTCCTGTACAGTGCATCAGTGTTGTGAGTCCAGTCCAGTTTATTGTTCAGATGAACACCCAGGTACTTGTATGAGTCCACTCTCTCAATGTCCCTTCCCTGGATGTTCACTGGTGGCGGGGCAACGAAGTGGCGTCTGCGAAAGTCCACCACCATCTCCTTGGTCTTCCCAGCGTTAAGGATGCTACTACAATGATAAAAATACAATAACCACTACTCTATGTACAGCCAATCAGAGCGCACGCATGACGTCTCGCTTGTGCTAACGTGGTGCTATCAAGCTAGCGAAATATAATAATTTTAAAAGTTCGGTTTTTATATAACAAAGCTAAATTATGCTAACACTGATCATAAACAGCAATTAAAATATCGATTTCTTGAGACTAAGCTCAAATATAGTTCGTTGTCGTCATGAAAGTGCGACCCGAGTAGATTTGCAGCCCGAGCAAATATTGTACCTACACCGGCCCCCTATCGGCCATTTTGTATCAAGCGTGCAGCATTATGCAAATCAGTCACGTGAGCACCTTATTAATATATTTGTATTTTTTGTATATATTTGTATTTTTTTTTCTCTTGTAGAAAACCACACACACACCCACATACTTGAACCTTTGACATTAAAGAAAGTTGCAAGATAACCTGGCTGTGGACCTCCCTCTTCTCTACACTCACCTGAACATATCATTGCTGTTCTGACCCGACACCCTGTGGTGATTGCTACCAGTGCCTAAGTAAGGATTAAACAACGAGGAGCCGTGCATTACACAGATATAATGCACAACGCGGAGTCAAGAACATCACGACGCGCAGCGGAGTGATGTTACTCCGCGGAGTGTATCTGTGTAATGCACAGGCTCCGAGTTGTTTAATCCGCTATACCATGGTCAAACGGCGAAAAACTTTAATATAGACGTACAGTTCGTTCACTGATCTCAAATTTTGCTTGGAAAATTGTATCTTTGGGTCTACTTTTATTGTGTCCGGGCTTAACAGCGGCAACATAGCATGTTTTTGTTCAAATGCACAGCGCTGCTGTTGTCAGGCTGTTGTAGAGAGAGAGTGAGACGGAGGAGAGATCGCTCCTCCGTCTCTCTTTCTCTCTCCTCTTCTCTCTCTGCCTCTCTCTCAGTCACATGTGTTTATTTACCTCAGGATGGAGGAGTAGTTCGAGAAGTAGCGGTCTCTTAGTTTTCAAAGCCTGCCCTGTGCAGGCGATGTATTCCGACCATTTTGTGTCTCTGTGCTAAAATCCCAGTCCACGCTCACAAAATGCGATGTCCGTTCTCTACACGTAACACGAGTCTATCAAAAACTAGAAAGTTCCGCGCTAGCTAACTTGTGTCAAGACGGTCAAGTCACCGTCAACCAAGTATCACTTCCTGTGTGTACTGCACAATAAAAGCCTCAACATAATCCTGCTGAAAGCAAAGTTTTATTATGAAAGAGTCAGACAGCGACAGCGCTACAGAGACTCGTGCTCTTCCATCTCAGCCTGTCAAAAGTTCATTGGTTTTGCTCAGATGTTGCGTGTTGCCGTGGAGACGTGTTCAGCGCACTGATATGTAGGTGATTTAACCTGCCGAACTACGTATGCGTATATACGATTATAATGCACGCCAGTTAACATTTGAATTCTCACTGACCATGGTATAACTATCAATAATACAGTCCTCAATACAAATCCTGCGATCTGGTAAAAAAACAAAAAACAATTTCCACCATACAATTCAAGCTGCTGTGGCTACTGAATTTTATACAGATATCCTATCTGAGAGGATGTGTTAATTGTTTTCCTTTAACCACAAAAAGACACCACAACGTGCCAATTAATAGTAAATTATTTATTAATTAACAATATCAATCAAAATCCAACAATAAACATAGCATCATTTATCAAGCCTTTGCTCAGGTGCAAAATAGGTTAGGGAGAAAAAAATTCTGACACAGCTGACATTTGTGTCTCACACAAACAATATGATACAAAAGCTGAGGTGGTGGATATTGGTTTGGTGTAAGAGGAATTTTTAGCACCTGGAATGAAAAATGAGGCTAATAGTGGTACATTTATGCACACAGACATTATAAAATATTGGTAGCACTTTAAAAGACCTCCACGGTACCTACCAGTTAAGTACCTTGTCACTTACTAGTAACTAACAGTGACACTTACAGGTACTTACTGTGGTACTTACACTGGTACCTACAGTGGTACTTTGAGTGGTACTTGTACCAGCAGTTACTGGTACATACCACTGGTAGTTACTGGTACTTACTGTGGTACTTACATTGGTACTTACACTGGTACTTACACTGGCACTTACACTGGCACTTACACTGGTACCTACAGTGGTACTTGTACCAGCAGTTACTGGTACATAACACTGACAGTTACTGGTACTTACACTGGTACTTACACTGGTACTTAAGGTGGTACTTGTGTCAGCAGTGACTGGTACTTACAGTGGTAACTATTAGTACACAGGGTTCTGCACACTTTCTAGAACAAAATTTAAGACTTTTTAAGACCTTGCATAGCAAAATTTAAGACCACGTGCAAGTTTAAAACATTATTTTTGTGACAAAAAATAAATATCTTGTAAATAAAAATTAATACAACTATATTAATACAACTATATTATTTTAAGTTTTCATTTGTCATTTTTTTGTTTTGGCACTATTTATTGGCTCACAAAATTACATATGTTTCAATTATTTATGACCAAAAATAACATTTGCAAATGACAGACAGTTCCTACAGACAGGTGGTATGTGTACTTGCCTGACCAGCCAGCCCCTCCTACATTCTGTTACATTCTGTTTGAATGCAGAAGGGTCTGGGACCTGACGGTTAGCCAATAAAGTCGTCTCCCAAAGTTAAGACGATCCAATCAAGCACAGCGATTCTGACACGTGACACTAAAAAGTCGGAAGTTACTTGCAAGCCCCATTTCTAAACATTCAAGAAGGCAAATGTAGCTGATTCGGCCTGTGCTTCAGTTTTGAAAATGAACGTATCAATTCCTTAAAACGTGAGCAGCAAACCGTGTTGAGGGGCATAAAAAATCCTCGCTCTACAAGTTACGAAAACATTGTGTCGTTGTTTTGGTGGAATTTCCGGGTTTTCTGTGATTGGTTGACTCAGCGTTCGGAAAGGCCGCCCACGAAATTGATCCTCGGCGCTCCGCTCCTGTAAAGTGTCTGTCAAAGCGTGTAGGGACTGTCTGGTCAGGCAATATGTGTACTACACTTACCACTTTTAATAATTTGTGGCACACACATATGTTTCAGTGGTGGTATTATTGGTACTAAATTAAAAAAGTAGAGCTTATAAATTATGAATAACAACAAAATGCAAATGTTAAAAAACATCAATGTCTTTATTTATGTCACAACAATATTGGGTACTGACAAATACCAAAGTAATTATTTGTTTCAGTAAACAAAACAATTTACAACAATCTTAGCTTAATTCCAACATTTATAGACAAATACCATGATACATAATGGTAAATAGTGGTACTACAATGGTACTTACTACAGTAGTTGACAGTCAACTACTAGTAACAACGGGACCTGTTCTAAAGTGACACACACTGGTACTTGAGTGGTACTTACTACAGTAGTTGACAGTCAACTACTAGTGTGACCGGTAGTGTCTTGCACAAGCCCTGAGTGGGAGTTGAACCCCGGTCTCCTGCGGGGCGGTCGACCGACAAACTCATTAAGTTAAAGGGAACACTTCCTTTAGCCCAGTTTGCCTGTCAGATCTTATACCTGAGGGGGGTGAGTTTATCCCCACCACTACCACCAACTTGGTACCTCGTGTGGGTTAGTAGTTGACTGTCAACTACAGTACCACTCAAGTACCAGTATGTGTCACTTTAGAACAGGTCCCGTTGTTACTAGTAGTTAACTGTCAACTACAGTAGTAAGTACCACTCAAGTGCCAGTAAGTGTCACTATAGAACAGGTCCCGTTGTTACTAGTAGTTAACTGTCAACTACTGTAATAAGTACCATTGTAGTACCACTATTTACCATTATGTATCATGGTATTTGTCTATAAATGTTGGAATTAAGCTAAGATTGTTGTAAATTGTTTTGTTTACTGAAACAAATAATTACTTTGGTATTTGTCAATACCCAATATTGTTGTGACATAAATAAAGACCTTGGTGCTTTTTTAACATTTGCATTTTGTTGTTATTCATAATTTATAAGCTCTACTTTTTTAATTTAGTACCAATAATACCACCACTGAAACATATGTGTGTGCCACAAATTATTAAAAGTGGTAAGTGTACTAATAGTTACCACTGTAAGTACCAGTCACTGCTGACACAAGTACCAGTGTAAGTACCAGTGTAAGTACCACAGTAAGTAGCACAGTAAGTACCAGTAACTATCAGTGTTATGTACCAGTAACTGCTGGTACAAGTACCACTATAGGTACCAGTGTAAGTACCAGTGTAAGTACCACAGTAAGTATTTGTAACTACCAGTGGTATGTACCAGTAACTGCTGGTACAAGTACCACTATAAGTACCACTGTAGGTACCAGTGTAAGTACCACAGTAAGTACCAGTAACTACCAGTGGTATGTACCAGTAACTGCTGGTACAAGTACCACTCAAAGTACCACTCTAGGTACCAGTGTAAGTACCACAGTAAGTACCAGAGTAAGTACCTGTAAGTGTCACTGTTAGTTACTAGTAACTGACACGGTACTTATCTGGTAGGTACCGTGGAGGTCTTTTAAATTGCTACCAAAATATTTGATTACAAAATTAATGAGGGAATATTACTTTCACAGTAACAAACCAAGACTTAAGAAAAAATAAATAAATCATTTAAATTTACTGACACTTTAGTATATGATTAGAAATAGTAATAAAACCTTAGCACTTGTTAAGTTATACTTTTAGTTATTCATGTTCCTTTTTGTAAAACATATGACACCATAAGAGTAAATATGATTCAGATCAGTGGAAAGGCATTCCTTGTTCATATTTTAAGGTATGAGGTTAAAATTGTAAAATATATATATATATATATATCTTAAAAACAACAACAACATATAAACAACCACATGCAAAGCAGTTATGAATAATGCAGATTTGAGTAAGCTGTTCCAGACAAAGTTTTTCTTGGTTTGTTTCTCAAGATGGGAGATGCGTGTGCACCTGCAATGTAGAAAGAGCTGCGGCTGATTGACACAAGCTGTAGGAGCAACACTCACCAGCCCTGCTGCTAAATTACCATTTGTGAATAAAATCCGTTTTCATGACTCAAACACATTGCATTCAGGTGAAAAACAGAGAAAAACACTGTCTCCAGCTTCAGGAGCCAGACGTCTGTCAGACCGGTTCAGACCTGATCCAAACAGCTGCTCTCGTCCTGTTTTGTCAGAAGTTTCCCCAGCCAACTAGAAGGACAGCGTCTCTTTCTGCAGGAAAGTCGAGCGGAAAGTCACGTCATGCAGGTTAGGGAATGCTTGGTGGTGATCGGAGGTTGAGGCGCCATTTGTTTAGGTGAATTGCCTCTGCTGAGCTCCCACAGGTCTGCTGCTATCACTGAGTGAAGAGGAGGATATTCATCTCACTGTAAATAAGTAAGTAAGGTTTATTTGTTTAGAGGATTTTCAGTTGACGTCACTTTTTGCCCTACTTCACATGCGTTATGCAAAAAGAGCTCCTCTCCATCTGTTTACATGAGGAAACTTGAAATGAGACGACAGCCAGCTGTTTCCATCAGGTCTGAACCGGTTTGACAGACGTCTGTCTCCTGAAGCTTGAGACAGTGTTTTCCTTGTCGTTTTTTCACCTGAATGTAACTTTTAAGGGTCGTAGGGTCAAATTTCATTCACAAATCTTGACTTAGCAGCATATCTTTTGTTTTCTCACAGAGATAAACTCCTGTAGTTAGTGACAACAAAGTGTTTTCGACTTGTTTCCACAGTTTTTTTTTTTTAGTTTTTTTTTTTTTATGAGCGCTTCTACAGGCGCACAAATTGCCCGTGTTGATAAACAAAAAATGTCTCTAGCGCTTTTCACAGACAGTCACAAAGTGCTGTTACTTGTCAGTTATCTGGTGACATCTGTGAAAAAGCTTAAAACTCAATGTGATGAACAGTTCAGAGGCTCACAATGCATTAGGTAAGTGAGCAAAACGTGAATGATGTGGGAAGTTTCAAATGAATTGTTTCTGTTACATTTTAAAGAAGCAAAATTCAGGTACAGGACATTTCACAACTTTTAAAAAGAGCATCGTCTTTGAATTGACATCACAGGTTTTATAAAATCACACAGGCTGACCTGTCCTCTTCTTCCATTAGACTCTGGATCAGATCCTCCAATTCTTTCTCTTGTGTTTTTAGCAGCTCTCCCTTTTCTTCTTCATTGCCCACACCTTTTTTCTGTTTTTCGTGTTCCATCAGCATCTTGTCTAACTTTGTGACATTACGTCGGTTTTAAGAACACATTTCACTATATTCTTGATTTCACTCTCATGTGCCTCCAGTTTTTGTCTCTCATTATGAGCTGCAAGTGCTTTTAACAGGTCGTATTTTTCATCCTTATCTTTGATATTTCTCTCATATTCCTGCTTCCGTTCCATTAACTCACTGGTGAGTTTCTTTTCAAACTCATTAAATTCTTCAGCTTTTGCTCTGGCCTCTTCTGTATACTTTTCTTTTTCCATTTTCATTTCTTCCACTTTTATTCTGTGCTCTTCCTCCAACGCTTTGATCTTTTTTCCTCTTCTTCACGTTTAAGTTTTCTTCATTCAGTCGTTTGTTTAACTCATCTCTTTCTTTATAATTTTGCTCTTGTTTTTCTTGTTCTTCTTGTCGTCTCTTTTCATCATCTAACTGTCGTTGTTTCCACCATTCTGCCTTTTGTTTTTCCCACTTCTGTCTGTCTTCGTCTTTCTGTCTCCTGCTCTCCTGAAGCTTAGCTTCAGTTGCTTTATTTGACTCTTCTTGTTGTCTTATTTTATCCTCCAGATCTTTATAATGCCGTTCCAGTTCCTGATGTTTTTGCTCATCTTCCTGTCTTCTTTTTCTTTCCTCCTCTTTCCTCTTTTCTTGTTCTCTCTTTTGTTGCTCTTTCTCCTCTTTATTCTGTGTTTCAATTTGTTTTAGTTTGATTTGGTACTCCCTCTCTATCTCTTTCTTCTTCTTCTCCTCTTGATCACACCTCTTTTGTTCTTCCTCCAGTCGATTGTTTAACTTCTTTCGTTCCTTTTCATATTGCTTTTGTTTGTCTCGTTCTTCTTGTCGTCTCTTTTCATCATCTAACTGTCGTTGTTTCCACCATTCTTTCCTTTCTTTTTCCCACTGATCTCTATCCTTCTCTTTCTGTTTCCTGCTCTCCTGAAGTCTGGACTGAATTGCTTCATTAGATCTTTTTTCTGATCTGATTTTTTCTTCTAGTTCTTTATATTTTTGTTCCAATTCCTGAAGCTTTTGCTCATCTTGTTCTTGCCTTTTCTGTCCTTTTTTCTCTCTGGTCTTGCTCTCTCTTTTGCTGTTTTCTCTGCTCTATTTTTCTTCGAGTTGTTCTCTTAGTAGTTTTTCCTTTTCAAATTCTGTCTTTTGTTTGTCCATTTTCAGCTTTAATTCTTCCATATCCTGTTTATGTTTCCTCTCCATCTCCTCCCTCTCTCTCTTCATCTCTTGTTCTTTCTCTTGAAGCAGTCTCTGTGTTTCTTTGTTAATGGCCGCCTCAGCCTCTTGCAGCATGTCGTTGGTGTAATACCTTCCTCCGTTCTCCATCACCATGTGGTCTATCTTCTGCAGCAGTTCTTTGACCTGAGATCGGTCTGTTTTGTTGCGATTGTTAAACACATGATACCTGTTTCCACACTCAGACAGGAGCTGATTCAATGAGTGACAATCTCCTTTCTCTATGTACTTTTCAATGGTCTTATTATTTTCTTCCAGATCATCACCATGAGTGAAAAGAACAATTGTAAATTGATCAGCATGACTTCCAAAACCTTCCTTTATGTGTTGTATTGCTTTTTGTTCTTCTTTTGTAAATCTGGTGATCTTTATAACTAACAGAAAGACATGAGGTCCTGGAGCCAGCATACTGATGCATTTCACTGTTTCCTTATTGATCTGATCATGAGACAAGTTGTATCAAACAATCCAGGAGTGTCCACGACTTGAACCTGACGGCCGTCAATGTTGGTTTTTACTTTTTTACACAATTGTGTAACTGAATTTGGACTACAGTCAACAATGAATGGTTTATCTCCCAGAATGGTGTTTCCTGAAGAGCTTTTCCGTTGCCAGTTTTTCCAATTAGAACAATTCTTAAGCAGTCAGCGCTCTGCTCATCCGTGCCTTTAAATGATATAAAATACATAACTGACATCAAAATACAGTATATCACCACAAATGGAAACTACAGTTTTTCTCAATCACTTTGACAAACTCTCTATTTTACAGTTTTTTTCTATAAGTTTGGCTCATTTCTTGAAACTGAGATGACATTCTCAAAACTGTAGATCATTTGGTCAAACAATTTGACACTTCGTCAAAACATCACAGATCACCAGCAAAAGCACATTTCTCTTCCAAAACTGTTTGTACATGTTTCATCAGTAAGTTACTTTTCCATCTAAAGAGTCAGTTCCATCAAAATCACAAAGATCTTTCTCAGTTTCTTGCGACTCTTTAGTCACTTTGGTTCAGTACAACACTATGGATCACCTGCAGAAGCTCATATCGCTCCCAAAACACTTTAGATATGAGTCAAAACCAGATGTCTTTGTCATGTAAATCTTCATTGCCCCCAAAATGCATCGTCCCTTTGGTCTTGTGTGACAACACAGTATCACTAGAAGGCGTACATATAGCACGACACAAAAATAGCGTATTTTTAGCACGATGTCAGGCCTTTTTTGTGTACTTATGTTACGCCGTACATATATGAAAAGCGTAAAAATGACACGAGATTTGGTTGCAGCCACGTGGGGACGTTTTCTTCAGGTGAACGGGTAAGTTCAGGCATAAAGTTACTAAAATGGGTAAGTTTAGGTCTGGGGCTTGGGGCAGGTTAAGATTAGAATCAGGATTTGGTTAATATTCATAAATAAGATCACAACTTAACAACCACCATTGAAATGAACGGGGACTGTGACGCGTACTATAATTACACAAAACATCCCTGAACTCGTGTTAATCATACGCAATTTACATGTTGCGTAATGTCGTGGTAAATGTACGCTTTCATGTGAGATCGGGCTGTGTGTGAGCACTGACAGTCAGAATGTTTAGATCAAGGGTGCTCACACTTTTCCAGCTCGCGATCTACTTTTAGTTGAGGCAAGGCTCAATGATCTACCTATTGATTTTTTACGTTTTTTTTTTTTAATTATTGTCAATTTAAATGATAAGATTTTGTTTATTAATTCAACATCAGTTGTATAATACAAGCACCTGATTTTACTTGAATACATTCATTAGAAGAATTTAACAATTAACCCCTTAAGAGGGAGGGCCATTTTTGTTAAAACATCTCACTAAAATCGTCTAAAATTCAAATTGAAACTGTTTTTAAACCCTTTGGAGTAGGGCTGTGCCATTAATCGAAAAATCGAGAGATCGAGATCGAATCGAAACGAATCGTCAATTATTTGGTGGTGGGTTTTGAATCGAAAGATCAAAAACCAAACTTTTGTCAGTAAAAATGTGTAGTTTGGAGCAAAAGTCAATCTTAGAGACAGAATAATAATATACAAAATCGAATAAATGGGATATAATAAAAGTTTTAGTTTTGTTTATGTTCATGAATGGCATTTTTCATTTGTTTTGAAAAGGTTAAGCTAAATCGAATCGAAAATCGAGATCGAGCGATATGAGAAAAAAAAATCGTGATTATATTTTTTCCCAGATCGCCCAGCCCTACTTTGGAGCACAAACAATTGGCTGGACTCATTGTGAAGATGACAGTAGTTTTACCCTCTGATGTCGGACTGACTCTAGTTTTAAGTGAGAAGAAGCTCTGGACAAAAGAACATCAAGTTTTAAAGTCCGCCTAAAATTTTTTGGGTAAATGTAAGAATCAGTATAGCTGGTGTCACTAGCCTTGGACAGAATGACACTAGATTTTAGCATATTTTGGGTTTGGACAATTCCGCTTCAAAAGCTGAAGCTATTTTCACAAAAAAAAATAGTTTTAGGGACCTGTAATAACTTAAAAAAGTTCAGGCGGAGCTCATTAAAAATTCCTATTAAATTAGGACGAATTTTTAAAATATTTTTTTATTTGTAAGTTTAGAGCAAAAACTGATTCTGATCCTGATCCCAGAATGGTTGATTCGACTGTAATAAAGAGGGTTTCAATTTGATTTTTATTTATAACATTTCAGAGAGCTTGAGAGTTGATTTTTAGAACATGGTGGGAAAAAATGAATTAATTAAGAAAAAGTGGGCGGGCTCCAGGATTTTTAAACCTGTAAAATAATCTGGAAGAAAACAATGTAGCTAATTATTCTGAGAAATCAAAATTTAGTTGTTTTCTAGTGTTTAACCTCATTCACGTCTGATGAAGGGCTCATGCCCGAAACGTAACGTTTTGGTGTTCCATTAAAAAAATTTTTGGAGCTGATGGCTGTGCAGACTTCTTCTTCATTTTGAAACGATTATTTGGTCTGGCACGCCAGTTTAGACTCGGATGTGTGTGTCTTCTCTTTGAAATTAACCTCTCTAACCTCGATTTGGTCTAAATCTGGTTTTGGTGATCACTATGGTAACGCTTAGGGGAGGGGCTTGAGACTTTGAGAAAGTCAGCTTTGGCTCACAATAAAAACAAACTCCTGAGTGAGGATTTATTATGGCACTACCTGTTTACTCCTGCGGCTTTTCTTTGTCCCTGTTTCAAGAGCATGTTCTCGGTGTCTCGGTGGCCACGAAATGTGTAAGGGGCCCAGACACACAGCAAGCGACAAAAATGACATGCGTGAACAAGCAAAACTACAGCCGTGCGTCCACGCGTCACACGTGACTGGCCACACCGCCAAATACAGCAGAATATGTGAGTGTGCCCTGTGCGCGCCTGTGGTGCGTCATCGCCAGCCACTGACCCTGTGTTTCTCAATGGGAAAGCTGTTCAAGTTTGTCTGTCTGTGTTTCTGCTCTTGTAGCAGGTCTGTAGTGAAAAAAATCACATGAACAGGTTTATATTTCCCCTCTGGGCCGGCTGATCACAGCAAACGCCAGGTTTTCAATAGTAAATATGAAAACCAAAAAAATACGTTGGATCCTTTCGCTCCCGATTTTCGCGCGCACAATGCTCGCACAACATCACGCTCGCGATTACACCTCGCTATTCCGACAGCCTGATATTTAGACACCTCTCTTTTCCGACAGACCGCTATTTAGACATAACGTCCTATTGTCGGAATAGCGGCATTACCATAATTTTCAAAGCACCACCTGTATTCCAACATTTTTTTTTTTTACAAAACTTCTTGCTTTTCCATTAATGTTAAGTCAATCTCACATCTATGGTCATTTAGGCTATTAGGCTAACCATATGATGGTAAAACCCGTCTCGCTCCATTGGAGTCGGGTGCACAGAGCTGCGCCTAACTGTCTTCGAAAGAAAAAAAAAAAAAAATCCAATGAAACAGAAGGAACACATTTATACCTACACATTACAAGATTAAAGTAAATTTTTTTTCTCAACGGAATACAAAAAATTGCTAAATTGCTAAAATTTTCAACCTAAGAACCACAAAAATAAATAAACAAAAGTTGGCCTGTTTTGAAGAAGGCGTTATGAGCCTGGGCGCATCAGGATTTCAGAATGGCTGTGGCACAGCACAAAATAGAACCTATTTAAGGCTGTACTTGGCCAGGCTGCAGCAGGTTGAAATAATCCTTTTAGGCAGTTTGTGGAGAATATAAGTGTACTTTCTCGTTACGCCGCGTCATTGAAGCTTAACGCTTTGAAGTTAAGTGTCTTGTTCTGCTAATTTCTCAGTCAATTTAAATCAGATCATTAAAAAACACATAATTTTGTTGCTTAACTTTCAGAGAGCATCACTGTAATGTTGACATCGTCCCTTGTGTGAGCTTAGAGAAATAAAAACGGAGAGGGAAGAAGGAGACAGAGGGGGAGGATGAGAGGCGGTGTTCCCCCCTTGTTAGTGCTAGAAAATATTTTTTTATTTTCAAATTACTTTTGCTAACCCACACCCAAGCCCCAATCTAAACTTGGATAGACAGTGCCAGTGCGTAAAGCTGTGCCAAAGCGCGCGCGGGCACTTGTCCTCCTTGAGCCTGATCTCCTTACGCACAGTTTGCCACATGGGATGATTTAAGCATGTTTGTGACTTACAATGGTCAAAAAGAGTGAGAGGAAAGGGGGAGCGCTAGAGCTGGAACCTGCTGCCCCTCGGGTACGGGGACGACTCACACCGTTCATATTCATAAAACCCTGACCCGGAGGACACTGGACCGAGCCACAGATTCCCCAGAATCAAACCAGATACATGCAGTTTTTTGTCTGTTAGGTGCGCACCGAAGCTGAAAAATGTAGATAGATTAATCTAGTTTCAAAATTACGCACAATTACGATGATGATGCACTGATAATTCTCCTGTTGAGCAACGCAGACAGTGGCGGCCAAAGACTAGGGAAAACAGTGCGGTATAAAAAAAAACAACATGAATGTCGGAATAGCGAACCCAAAAACAGACTGTCGGAATGGAGGTGTGTCGGAATGAAGAGTTGTCGGAATAGCGATTGAACACCCACGGTTTCATTGACTTTGCATGTTTTCTAAACAATACGCGTGCATCACGTGGCTACTTTTAACGCGCGTAGGGCTTGCGTAGTGCAAAAATTGCTTGCAGTGTGTCCCAGGGGTAAACGCTGTATCGTGCAGTAGGTTTGAGGCTTAGCGAGCTTCGTTCCTCTGCTGGCGGAGGAGCGTGCTTATACTGCAGCTGTCTGGTTTGGAGAACTTGTATGTACACGTGGAGCGTGTTGTGACTTCGCTATAGTTTGGAACATTACATTTATAAAATCATTTGGCCAAAAGATTTTACATTTCTGTGCAACATTACAGCTCAATATCAAAAGCTCATCTCTTTCCCAAAACTGTTCATACAAGCTTCAAAACTAAAAGTCTTTCTCATCTAAACAATCAGAACAGAATAAGATACCAGTGTAAGTGTATTTGTGTTTTACTTACACATGAAGGCATCACTGTAGTGACTGGAGAATGACTCTAAACTGGATCAATCATTTCTGATTCATTTTCTCCACTCTATTTTCTTTGTCATGTTTATAGTCTGATTATTTGTCATTTCTATAGTATCATTCTTTGTCATGTTTATAGTTTCATATTCTAACATCAGAATAAGTCACATCTGGAGAAGATATTACAGTGTTTATGGTATTTTATTCTTGACTAACTTTGACAAATGAACAGAGTCTTTTGCTCATGAGGACTTACACAGTGAAATCCTGCTGATATGTTTTGGACAGAACAACCATTAGACTGAAAAACAGCTCATCAGTTTGATCTGAAAGATCTTTAGATTTGAAAAATGTGCTAAATGAGGGATCATTGTCCTGTCTGTAGGACTTGTACTGAAACGTGCAAAGCTGCACTGAGCCATTGAGACATGGTCAAGACACTGGAAGTTTGATGAAAGCAACGAGAAATGACATTCAGCAACTGTAGCTTGGTTTGGAGATTTGTCCATGTGAAGAAATGAGCCAAACCTATAGAAAAAACTGTAAAGTAAAGAAAAATAAATCATACTTACTTCTGACAATACTCTTGGACTTCAGATCCCGAATTTCCTGATGTTGGGCCATTACCTTGTTGAGCTGCCCCAGTACCAGTGTCTCTGTTGTGAATCCATTTTGGCCTCTCATGGTACTTAATTTTTCAGCATAATCCAACAGCTCAGAGACCTGCTGCTGATTCTTTGTGCTGAAGATAAAAGATCCTTCTCCACAGCGCTCATAAAGCTTCTGCAGGTCTGGGTCTCCTCTGACAAAGTTCACCACAGCGGGAGCAGTAGGATCTGAGTCCACAGCAAACACAATCATAGAGAAGGGGCGGGCTTGAGGGCTGAGACAGTCTTGTATGATATTCAGCTCAGCCTTGTCTTCATCAGTGAGAGGAGCCACAGGAAGAACCAGGATGAAGGCATGGACTCCCTCAGGACCAAAGAGAGAGAGGCAGTGGAGGCATTGTTCTGTCACTGCATTTGGAGGTTTTCCAGACAGATCCGGCAGCTCCACTAGAGACACCCAGCGCCCACACACCTCCCTCTCATGCTTTAGGCTCCTGAACTGTTCTCGGCCTAAAATGGCCTGAACTACTGAGGTCTTCTCTGCTCCAGTTCTTCCACACACAACCAGGTTCAGAGATGGTTTCTTCTCTTCATTGAAGGTGAGGTATGACTCATTTTTATTTATGATGAGCTCAATCTTTTCCATCAACCGATCACGATTTTTTTCAGACATATAATAATGTCTTCCTTCACAGTCACCAATCAGATCATCAACACATCTGTTTGTATTCTCATTGTGAGTGAGAATAACAATGGCATGTTTAAAAGCACCTGGACCCAAATAGTTTAGAATAAACTTGAGGTTTTGATTGTCAGTCTTAGTAAAGTCAGAAGGTTTCACCAGCAGCAGCAGGACATTAGGACCTGGATCACACAGAGACACACATCTCTTCATTTCCTCTCTCACTCTCTTCACAGACAGACTGAACAGATCTGGTGTTCTCACTATTGTCAGACGATTCCCCCTCCACATTATAACATTTGAACTCTTTTTAACTCCAATCATCAAGTTTGTAAGCTTTGTTTTTTGTCATCACTTTTTCCAAAAAGCATAATTATGAAGTCTGTAAAATAAAGAAATGCACATAGTCCAAACATATAATAAATACAATGTTACTGTGTGATTATGGTGTTTTACCTTTAGATGAACCAAGACTAGTTTGGATTCCTTCAAAATTAGCATTCAGTTAGTTTGTTGTACAGTACAGAAAGTAAAAGTTAGGTATTAATGTTAGGTATGTTTAATGGCTGCTCTTACCAGCTTCTGTAACAGCTGATCTTTCTTTCTTCTTAGTGGCTGTTGCAGACTCAGCGTCCTCAAAAGGTTCACAGAGTAGATGAGTCCCATTATTTTTATTCACAGTTTGGATTATTCTTGATAGCAACTGTTTTTGTTTGATATGTGATCTTTCGTCCAGTTCAGTTATTTTTATCCAAAGAAGTTGATGACTACTCTTGCTGATCATATCTCTTAAATGTGGCTCATATTCATTCATGAAGCCTGGAGTCTCTTCTGTGAGTGTGCACAACAACACAACACAATGATCATAAGCCTGATCACCGAACCTCTCCAGGACTGACTCTAGTCTGGTTTTGTGTTGCTCAGTGAAGTCTTCAGGCTGTAGAACCAGTACAAACACATGAGGACCAAGGCCACAGGCGTCTGCTATGTCGCTCACTAACTCTGTGAGTCTGTCTGCAGTCAGGTCAGGCTGGAGCAGGTCTGGAGAGTTGATGACACACATTATCTTTTCTTGAAGATATCCATTTCGTCTCACACATGCTTCAGATTCTTTGTTTGTTTGAAACTTGGTCTCATTCAGCAGCAGGTTTCCCACAAAGCTTCTCTGAATCCAGCTGTTCCCCAGGAGAACCACCCTCAGCTCAGACACTGGAAACATAAATACATACAGTATATCTGTTAATAGTTCAGTGGAGCTCAAGTTTACATACACTGGCAGCATTTTGCATCTTTTGTGTATACTTTTTAAGTCATAATAACAACATAAATCAAATTATCCAATTGACCCTGAATAAAAGTGTACATATACTGGTTATTGGCCTAATAACCTGTTCATAAGTTGACACAAAAGGTTATTAATAAATGCTGTCAGAGTATTCTTTTGAGCACAATTGTATCTTTGCTCTCACTGCTCTCCCACCATTCTCTGGCTACCACCGTGCTAATTGGTCAGATGTGATTGGAAAATTTGACTACTGGCCACCAAGTTGTGCATTACAAACGTAATGTTGGAGTTTAACAAGGGAGGAAGAGAACAGAGTGGAGAACAGGTGCAAGGGTTGGGTTATGAGCTGGCTGATAGCCCCAAAGGTGAGAATCAGTGTTACGGGAACAGGAAAAGATCTTGCCTTCCAAGCAGACAAATGCTTCGAGTATGTCTTGCATTATCTGTAATGTATGTGTAAGGAAGCTGGCCAATGTGGTGAAGTAGGAGGCAGACTTTTAGTAAAACGTTTTAATTAGGCCAAGCACCTTGAAAATAACGGTGCTTACCTGAGATTCAAAAGCAACAGAAATTAACAAAATGAAAACCAACATGTTCTTAGCCACACTGAGGTGAACCTGCAAATGAATGATTTCAGTCCCTTTTAGCATAGGACAGGGGTGGCAAACTCAAGGCTTGCGAGCCTTGGCCAATCAGAGTCTCTCTCTCTCTCTCTCTCTCTCTCTCTCTCGTTTGGAAAAACGCAAGTGTCAGTGCAGCGTCAAAGCAGAGCTTTTAAACAGACAGATGGTTTCTTTGAGAACTCTCAGTGATATTCTGTGAAACTGGAGCTTCATATTGATCCTTATCAGTGGCTGTTCATGGGTGAGGCGGGCAGTGTGTGAGATACTGTACAACACAACATGGGTATCTCATTCTGTTTAGATGAAAAGACTTTTAGTTTTGAAGCTTGTATGAACAGTTTTGGAAAAGAGATGAGCTTTAAACATTGAGCTGTAATGTTGCACAGAAATGTAAAATCTTTTGTCCAAATGATTTCAAAGATGTAAAAATAATGAAGCCAAACCGATGGAAAAAAAACTTTAGTGTATTTGAGTGTATAATTCTATTGTGTTAGCTGGACTTCTGCCACAGTGAGAAAACATCTAAACATTTTGACTGTCAGAGTCACACAAGACCAAAGGAACCATGTGTTTTGGGGGCAATGACAATTCACATGACAAAGACATCTGGTTTTGACTCATATCTAAAGTGTTTTAGGAGAGATATGAGCTTCTGAAGGTGATCTATTGGTGTGCTGAATCATCCAGGTTATTTTGACAAAGTGAATAAGTGAATGAAAAAGAGCCAAAAGCAACTGAGAAGGATCTTTGTGATTTTGATGGAATTGACTCTTTACATGGAAAAGTAACTTACTGATGAAACATGTACAAACAGTTTTGGAAGAGAAATGTGCTTTTGCTGGTGATCTGTGATGATGTGGCAAAGTGTCAAATTGTTTGGCCAAATGATCTGCAGTTTTGAGAATGTCATCTCGGTTTCAAGAAATGAGCCAAACCTATAGAAAAAAAAACTGTAACAACAAAAAAAAATTAGGTGGTGGGTGGTTTAGAGAAGGGAGTGCCATATGGCTAGCTAGCGCAAGAAATAAATCAGTGCTACGGACAGTACTGTCATCTGACCCGACCCCCCTTAACGCCTCAAGCCGACTGCACCGCCTTGATCATCTTGAACACGACTACTGAGATAAGCAAGGAAAAGCATGCAAAGCAACAACATGTTGTCATCTCATCTTTTATGTCTTGTGAGATAAATACAGACATTACATTATCCACATAGAGATTATGACATTTTTTATTTCTTAATAACAATGGTGAAGTCAGAAGAATGTTTGTTTTTTATTTATTTATGCCCAACATTCCCAAAAAGTTTGAAGAGTGCCATCTCTTAACAGCCTCGAATTGTGAAGGATAGCAGTCATTCAGCCAGCACTCGACTGGCCCAATCAGCTGCTTGGCTAAATCAAGTAGTGAATTTGAATAGGGCCATCTCTGGGTCACTGGCCCAGCCAGAATCAGGCCACTCACAGAACTGAGCCAATAAAAACTGCCAAACCTCTGATCAGGGCCACTGCTAGTCATTTGGGTGCCCTATGCAAGATTTAAGAAAGGTTTCCAGTGGGGCCCCAGCCCTCTTTGCCTCTTAAACTGCCCTCTCCTCAGCCACTGTTCCCTCTCCTCCACCACTCCTCCCTTTGCTCCGCACACTGAACGCAGCTCAGCGTAAGCTGCATCCTTGCGCTAGAGTTTTAGGAAATACTATAGTCTTTAACTTTTGTCAGGACAAATAAACCAGATCCATGGTTTGTTTCCTCCTGAAAGAATCTAAACATAAATGTGGAAAAATCTGTCATATTTTGACGCGGTAATTTGCGTCAATTCAGATTCAAATTCAATATATAGCCTCTCGTTTCGTGATGCAAATAAGAACAAGATAAGAGCAAGATAAAACTGTCCCCTGTCACATGGAGGTGGATTTTAGCTTCATCTGAGATAACAGTGAACATGTTGTTCGCAAGGCTTATTTGGGCTTTGTGCTGTGCGTTTCAAACAAGTCCAGACTGGCTCTGACAACTACTGACTTATAGATTAAGCAGTGATGGACTTTGTATTTGTGTGCAGAAGGCTGGTTTCTTTCTAGCTTCATCAAAAACTAACACTAAATAAAGTAACTGCTATTTGACAGAAAACATCAAAGTATTACTGGACCGAGGTGGGTGGTTAGGGTTGTATTCCTAGATTAAAAAAAAAAAAAAGCTTTTGACATTGTAAACCACAAGATATTACTCTGCACTTTCAACTTCTCAGAAACACTGACATGGCTCAAATCAAATCAAACCAAACCAGACTTTTCATAAACATGTAACACAAAGTGCTTTACTGTGGTTTACCCTAAAACCCAGTGGCGGGCCGTGCATTTCTTGCCCAGGCCTTCAGTGGTGCTCCGTTTAAATATATTCACTTGTCAATAACGAGCTGATGGGTATTAAACTATTACTATTACACAGGCATGCAGTAAAAAGCAAAGCATCATTACTTCTATAGTCAGAATAAATGCATTTACACACACACACAAAATATTTACTCACAATAGTCTGAAATAGGCTACTTGTGCACCAAAAACGCAATTATTGTCCAGAATCTTACCGTGGAGCTGGCGGTAGTGCGCGCGTGGATCTTGCGCCGTCTCTCCCCCCGGCACCGGTGACACCACCAGTGGCCACGTAGATTTTAGTCAGATGGGCTCCTCTCTCGAGCAGCTATGTTTACTTTCGCACTGCACCTCCGCCAAAAGTTTTAGAAAGCACCGTTGCTTGTAAGTGTCCCGCAGTAAAGTACCTCAATAAGCACATCCCAGCAAAACAGTTTGCAAAGTCACTTGGAGTCTGTAAGGCAAGCCAAGGCAAGCCACGCTCATATGCACTGAAGTGGCGCACAAATCCTTTTCTTGAAAAGTCCGTCTTGAAAAAAGCTTTACCAATAAATTTGCAACCAAATCGATCTCTTCTCTTCCTTTAGCCACTGTGACAAAACTGCGATCAAAACAAATTGTTTGATTGAGCGCAGCCAATCAAACGCCTGTAGTTATCCATGACGTTGTCACTCGCCTTTGAGAAGGCCTTGGTGTCGCTGACGTAAAATCTGATTGGTTAAGAGACGGGAGCCTTCAAAACCTATTGACCATTTGCACGTGTCGTCACACTCCTCGAGGGAACGCCCACTTCTCCATGCTGGAGGGCAAAAGCTCTGTCTGTGCGCATTACAGCAATGGAAACTTTGCCGAAAACTTGCTCGTTTTTAAGTAATTTTAATTGATGTCAATTGTAAAATGGCTGTATCTCGTGGAACACGCTGCACTAACAGGCAAGATCGAGGTTTTAAGCCTAAACCTGTAGCTTTTTCGTTTACATTTTGATGAAGATAGAAGACGCTAGTGGATGGCAGCAATAAATCAAAAGAACTGGAATCCCTCTAAATCGCTACAGATTTGCAGTGAACACTTTAAACAAGGTAAGTCAGTGCTAATGAGAAAAAAAAATGACCTTTGACAAAAAAATAAATGCAATGAATATCTGAAACAGCCTGCATCATGCGTGGCTAACACTAGCCTCACAGCTAAGTTACTGAAAACCAACCTCTTGTATCTTTTAAATCTGCTCCAGTGTAAGACAAAACCCTGTTTACCACATAATGGTGCAAATCATGAGGAGTAAAGTCAGGAAAACTTGAAGATTTTATTTATTCGGCAAACATAGCAGGAGGAAGAGGGCATAAATCAGCTAGCATTCATTAGCTTTTCCAAATACCTTGCTTTGCGCTTCGTATAAATGTTGTCCTACTTCCACAGACAAATGTACTGAACATGCGCTAGAAGCATCCACTGCTTTCTTTACGGAAAAATAAGAAAATATGTGAGAATTTGTCAGTTTTGCGCTTCCTGTAATGCTGCGTAAACGCACTTCTGCCTCCAGCATGGAGCAGACACGTGATGAAGTGACGTAGGTGCAAATGGTCAATTGTGAAGGCCTCGGGCAGATTTCACTGACCCTGACAACAACTGACGGCTGAAATATGATTGGTTAAAACAATATATGTTGAAATACACGCCTGAAAGCTTATAAATAATTATTGAATAATGATTAAGCATGCATGCACTAAATATAATTTTTATCAGTTTGTTATTTCGATATTTTTAGGCCAGCAGAGAAGGCTTTGAAGGGCCTGACGGTCCAACACTGCTAAAACCAGACTGACATTCTTCAAGAATGTACTGTGTGTTTAAAAAATAATTTACCTGGGTAAAAACATTTTTTTTCTAAAATTAAAAAAAAAAGTTAGATACTGCCTGATTATGTGAAGTTTAGTGTCTGTGGTACAAATGAAGAGAATAATGCGCTGAACACATGATCCACTGTGAGATACTATAGCGCAAGTCGGAGCGTGCCTGTTCTGCTGCACGCTCCGATCACACGGGCTCTGGAGCAGATCTCACGAAACACGCACCCTCTGTAATGTTCCGAAGTCACAACACGCTCCACGTGGCTAGAGCTGTGAAATACAAGCGCTCCAAACCAGACAGCCACAGTATACGTGCGCTCCTCCGCCAACATCGGAGAAACGAAACTCACATGCTTTAAAGCTGACAGACAGAACTCACACATTCCGTGGACGGAGACACCGAGAACATGCTCTTGAAAGAGGACAAAGAAAAGCCGTAGGAGGAAACGGATGGTGTCATAACAATCCTCACTAAAGGGTTTGATGTGAGCCAAAGCTGACTTTCTCAAAGTCTCAAGCCCCTCCCCTAAGCGTTACCATGGTTATCACCAAAACCAGTCACATTATAAGACACAATTGAGGTTAGAATGAGGTTAAACACTAGAAAACAACTAAATTTAGATTTTTCAGAATAATTAGCTACATTGTTTTCTTCCAGATTGTTATGTATTTTGTCCTTCTGTGGTTACCGTAGCTACGCACTACGCGAGCACGCATGTAATAGGTTAATGCATTATTACACTGAAGTTACAGAAGTGTGCTAAACATGCACACGAGGCAATAAACTGCGTCACTCCTGAATACCGTCTCTTCAATGTGTTTACCTGAAATAAAGGTAGAAGATATAACAAAAGTGACGACGAGGACGTCTGAACCTGCGACTGTTCGGTGCTCTTTCTGGAGTTTTCCTCGGACAGCGGTGCTTCAGGTGATAGACTGTGCCAACACCCAGGACCATGTCAATGCGCGGAAGGGACTATTTGCTGTGAATGAAAAAGGAACGGAGCGGGCTAAAGGTGAAGGGGACTGCTAAACCACGGACTGTGAATGCTAGGAAGAGTAATTAAGTGAGTAAGTGGTGTGACTGCAAATGGCGGGAATTATCGGTACAGTCTGCCCCTTCAATGAAAATGTGAAGTAGTCGAGCTCGTATACGGAGCGTTTAAGCTACTTTGTACAAGCTAACGACATCGAAGACGCAAAAGTAGTGCCCACATTTTTGAGTGAAATCAGCCCAAAGACATTTAACTTGCTTTGTAACTTGCTGCAATCAACTAAGCCAGGCATTAAGATGTACAAAGAGATCGTGGACATTCTCACACTTTTCACCCAAGCCTCTTGTCACTGCGGAGAGATTCCAATTTCACAGAAGAAATCAGGAGGAAGGAGAGTCTGTAACTATGTTCGTAGCAGCTTTGAGGAAGTTAACTGAACATTGTAAGTTTAAAGATGTGCTAAATGACACATTAGACAAGACAGGCTGGTGTGCGGATTAAGAAATGCGGCGGCACAGAAAAAGTTGCTCACGGAAGATCACTTGTCACTTGAAAGAACCATAAATATTAGTGTAACAATGGAAATGGCTTCTAAAGAAGTTCAGCAGCTCAACACAACAGGTAGAGTGCACAAAATTGCTAGTAACCAAAGTAATGCTCAGGGCCCATGTTTTAGGTGCGGTAAAACAGGTCATCTTGCCTCCACTTACTGGTGCAAAGAAATGGACTGTCGTCAGTGTGGGAAAAAAGGACACATGGAATGTGCTTGTCGAAATAAAAAAAGCACAGACAAAGTCAAAAGAGACTATGCCTATATGACTATAAAGAAAAAACATGTCAATGCAGTGCAGTATGAGAAAAGCTCTTTCTCTGAAGAAGACATACCCACCACAGTGAACACTGTACATGTAATGAGCATGGATGAAAGCAGAGATTGTTACTCTGCTAAACCTAAGTTGGAGGGTCATCCAGTCAAAAAGAAATAGACACAGGGTCAAAGGCATCACTTGTGTCCTATCAAGTTTACAGACAGCGCATGAAACACCTTCCCTTACGCCCATCTGACACAGTGCTTAAGGCATACACAGGGCATAAGGTGCACATGAAAGGAATGACTGACATTACTGTCCAGTGCAACAACCAAACAGCCAAACTTCCAGTATGTGACAAAGGGGAACGTTGTCCCATCATGGGGCGTGTGTGGTTGAAAACACTACGTCTCGACTGGCAGGAAGTACGGCGGCTGTCTAATGGTTCTTCACAACTGCAAGCCATCCTAGACAAAAATGAGGAGGTTTTTCGTGATGAATTAGGCAGCATGAAAGAAATCACTGTCAAACTGCATGTCAAACCAGAAAGCAAACCCGTGTTCTTGAAGGCCAGGACAGTTCCTTATGCAATCTGTGACAAAGTTCCAACAGATCTGGACTCTTTAGTTAAAAATTGAGTTTTGGAACCTGTCACAAGCAGCGAGTGGGCCACATTTATGCTAGTTCCTAAAAAGAATGGTGGAATACGCACTTGTGGTGACTTTAAAGTGACTGTGAATCCAGTGCTAAGTGCTGAGCAATACCCACTGCTGTTGATGGATGATTTGTTTGCAGGATTGAGCAGAGGCCTACACCTAGTGGCAGGGCTGCAAACTTGTCACCTTTCGGCAAAATTCGCCGTTTTGATCCTCCCAGGGGCCGTTTATGTGAATTGTGTAGATCTGCAAGAAAAATATTTAAGGAGGGGGGTTGAGACGAGAATGTTAACGGGTCCCGAATCTGCGCGGGCCGTGTCAGTCACTGTACATACGGCATGAGCCAGCGGCAGCAGCTGATAGCTCATACTGGTGCCCACAGACTCTACCGCGGACATAAATCTACGAGTCCCGCATTATCGCCGCTGCTCGAACGCGGGACGTGGGACTCGTGTGTCTGTGTGTGCGCGTGTGCGGGGACACAAGAGGGAGAGCGCAGGTGAAAGGAGACGTGAGGAGAGAAGAGTTTTGTTTGACCAGAAAGGAGAGTTTTGTTTGACCAGCTTTAAGGAAAGACGCACGGCAAGGCTCTAATGATTGTGAGTAGAGCAAACCAACTTGAAGCCATCTTGGACTTTTCAAGTTAAGTAAAGACTGGATGCAGTGTGAGCCCGGGGTTTGTTAATCTTAGTTACCTAATGTAACTGTAGTTCTATGAGTAGAAGTGTAACCAATAACGAAGCCTGTAGAGGGCGTAGCACAGACGACATGGAACTATGCCCAACTGTAGAGTAATAAATAGATCAATAAATAGTGTACGTTTTTTGCAAACACTAATAGAAGTAGCTCACTGGCAGATCTTTTTTTTTTATTTTTCTTTAAGTAGCTTTTGCAGGAAAAGTTGGAAACCACTGCCCTAAAATTATTAAAAATTGATAGATAAGATTTATTTCCATTTAATATCAAATTTCACCTTTTAAAATCTGAAACCATTTCAAGAACCATCTGGTTGGGAAGCTCTGGGCTAGAATACAGAAATATCAGGCATTTACTGTATATGTCACATTATAGCTGCATCCACTCTTGTCCAGTTGTATTAAGACCTCTAAAATGCACCAGAATGCAGGAAATGATGTCTGTTCTTTCAAAATTCTTCTGGGGGAGGACCCCCAGACCCCCCTCTGAATTGTGACTGCACGTGCGCGCCCATGGCACAGACACTTCAGACATTTCCTTTACTTAGACAGAGAGAACAAGCGCTCTAAAGCTCCCCGTTACCTTTGGTCCACCCCGGTTCGTGCAGGCTGTGTGGTGCGCGTTTGGTTCAGAATAATTTCTGCTCATCTACATTCTGGCGCGTGCTGCATAAAAAGTTGGACCTGCGTCTGTCTGATGCTTTATTTATTTAACATAAGCCTCGCTAATGTGCTGAGGGAGGAGTTTTCTCTCAGGTCCGAGCGTTGTTTCATAAATACGTTCATAGATTCAGCGGCATTCTCTCTGGTAGAGCCATAATCAACACACGCGCACACACGAGAGCCACGAGCTTGTGCACGAGAGCACATGTGTTATAAATAAAAATTAGAGGAATAAACAGCCCTTGTCTGTGTTTGGTCAACATCTGCTTTAAGGCTGAAATATAAATGCAATATTTGTATAAAATGATGATTTCCTCCATCAAACATTTCCTCAAACTCTCTTCACTTCTGCTTCTCTCCACGAGTGTCATCTTTTCCTCGTGTCTCCAGCCTTTGCGTACAGCAAAGTTTTGCGCACTGCGTAAGGCGTAAGCAAGCTTTATAAATGAGGCCCCAGGAGTACCTGCAACTGCATGTAGATGAACAATCTCGAGAGTTGTTGACAATTAACACTCACAAAGGACTTTTCAGGTATAGCAGATTACCTTTTGGCTGTTTCAGCGGGCCATGGATCAGATCCTGAGCGGACTGCAAGGAGTGCAGAGTTATTTGGATGACATTCTCTGCACAGGAGCAAACGATGATGAGCATCTTCAAAACCTAGATGCCACACTTAAAAAACTGAGACAACATGGGCTCAGAGTCCGCAGATAAAAATGTGAGTTCCTGAGACCATCTAGGACACGTAATATATGAAAAAGAGCTCCACACTGCACCTTCAAAGATAGCAGCTATTGTGGATGCACCAGCTCCTGATAATGTAAGTCAACTGAGATCTTTTCTTGGTTTTCTAAACTATTATGGACGGTTTATACCCAATATGAACTGTCAGGATAAGAAATGGAAATGGACTAATGACTGTCAAAAGGTTTTTCAGAGTGCAAAAGACGCGCTGATCACATCAGAGGTCCTTACACACTTTAACCCTTCACTACCAAGTAATGTTTTTGGAGTGAGGAAGTTTTACCGATACTTGTATGGAAGGAAGTTTACACTTCTCTGCCTCTGACAACAATCTTGCGTCCTCACACAGGTATGTCATTGCTTGCAGCATCACGTTTACAGAGGTGGGCTTTGCTGTTGTCAACTCACTCATGACATCAAATATCGCAAATCTGACTCTCATTGCAATGCAGATGGACTTTCAAGTTTACCACTGCCTGTCACCAAACAAAAGCCAAATGCTTTTGTTTCTATTTCAAAAACATTGAAAAGGCACCAGTTTCAGCTTCCCAAGAGAAAAAGGCTACTCGAAACGACCCTGAACTGTCGGTTGTGATGGACATAGTTATCAAGGTACAGTCAAAAAGTGGCAGCTCTGCCCTCAAACCTTTTCTTGATAGAAGGTGCTGCGTGCTAAAATGTTAAAGACAGCTGGGGGTCCGCCCATTCTGCTGACGCCCCTGCTCTTTCGACACACACTCACATGGCGAACGTGATAAAGACCAATAGGCTCAAAATGATACTTTTGTTTCTCCGTTACAAAGCGTCCTTCATCCACATTGCTTTTCTGACAGGCCGCCCCAGTAAGACAGAGTAGTATTTTTTGGACAGGCGTAGAGACAGAATACTTTTAAAACTTTATTCTCTGCTTTAACACTCTCCAAACAGCCAGAGCAATGCGATTGTTTCAAGGTCAAGGTAATCTTTATTGTCCCCGTGGGGCAATTTGGTTTGCAGCAGCAGAGCACAAATACGACAAATACATTTACCATTCGCAACAGTATCATTGTTTGTGCAGACCTGGTCTCAGACCGGGAATCAGACTGAATCTCTTTTCTTATATCTTGTGGCAGCACTTTTTTCTTAACATTATTGCCATTCCAACTTGAATAAAGGCTGTAGACTTTATCGTCCTGCTGAACCAGAGCTGCTGCTGCTGCGACGAGGGCTCCGTGTTTTTGCCTCTTACGTTGTGGTTTTAAGGCAGACTAATAAACCTCTCAATAACACTACACACTTTAGTGGGATGTCCTGCGCAAGAATACAGAAATAATTCTGCACGTTTATGGATTATGTATTTACACTTCGAAGACTTTGTGGATCATGACCATGGATTTTCGTGAACATTGTTTTGTGGAGGCTCTGTGGAAACAACGAGAATCAAGAGAAAAAGGTGGGCCATAGTGTTTTTTACACTATATTACCAAAAGTATTGGCTCACCCATTCAAATGCTTAGAATCAGGTGTCCTAATCACTCGGCCTGGCCACAGGTGCATAAAGTCAAGCACTGCAGACTGTGAAACAAGACATTTGTGAAAGAATGGGCCGCTCTCAGGAGCTCAGTGAATTCCAGCGTGGAACTGTCCTAGAATGCCACCTGTGCAAAAAATCCAGTCGTGACATTTCCTCGCTCCTAATTATCCCACAGTCAACTGTCAGCTCTATTAGAACAAAATGGAAGTGTTTGGGAACAACAGCAACTCAGCCACAAAGTTAGGAATGGGATGGCACTTCAGTTCATAGTATGAGTAAAGGCCGGTGAGCCAATACTTTTGGTAATATAGTGTATGTCTCTTGCTCTAAAAACAACAGTTTGTTTTATCAACAAAACGTTTCACGTTGTATGACTGCAAGAAGGTTACAGTCATAACGGAGCAAGTTCATTCCAGTTCTTGATCAAAGCAGCATGTGTGAAATGTGGATATAAATTTTAATAATGCATTTTAATGAACAATTGTCAGATTAAGTTAAACATCAATTCATCCCAGTAAAAGTCCAGACCACATTCACAACATTCGCTTACAAACTTATGTTTTAAAATATACAGTAGGTCTGCATAAAGACAGTGTTTAAGACTCTCGTGATTTAGACGCCACAGCGCCTAAATATGTACATTTCTAAATAGAAGAGGGCCTGAGCAGCAGCATGTGAGGCTGGGTGAGGTTGCAGACTTGAAAGGCGCACAAGAACGTGCCAAATGCGCAGCCACACTGCGGCTCTAAAATAAGGATTTTTTAGGATTTTGTATGAATAATTCAAACATTATCCTTTCAATCTATCCATTTACTTATTTATCTAATTATTGATTGACGTGCTGCATTCAGCACCATGGGACAGAAGCCGAGACAAGGGCTATACGCGTAGCTATAGAAGCAGATTTGTTTGCAATGGAAATGTAAGAAGAATAAACAGAATGAAGAAACGGGCTGTTTTGTATGCATCGTCATGTTTGGATCAGGAACAGTTGCGAGAAAACGCTGAGTATATATATATATATATATATAATATATATATATAATATATATATATATATATATATATATATATATATATATATATATAGAAATAATGATTTAATAGAAACACCCACTAAAGAGTGTCGGAGAAGCGCCATTAAAAAAAAAAAATAGAAAATACCACTACATTGACAAAAAAATGTTAGGTGTCGGATGTGTGAAAAAATATGCTAATGCCGCAACATCGACAATTAGACATCAAAGGCGACATTGGGGGATATCTGCAGGCCACATTGGGATAGTGAAAATGAAGGAAATGGCTAGAAGCAATTTTTGATGGCCAGGGTTAGACAAGCAAATAGAGAACTGAATTGAATTGAATTGAATTGAATAGAACATGGCCAAGAGTTGCTCCTCTTGTCAAAGATTTCCACAAGATCCATGGTACCGCATACACATAGATTTTGCAGGTCCGAATGTTCTGGTCGCTGTCGACGCACACACAAAATGGCCAGAAGTAACCATTATGAAATCTACTACATCTAAAAATACAGTTTTTTTTGGTGATTTGGTGCTCCTGTCCAGCTAGTTTCAGATAACGGGCCTCAACTTGTGTTAAAAGAGATGTCTGATTTCTTGTGCAACAAATCAAGTCAGCCCCATATCATCCCTGCAACGAATGGGTTAGCAGAGAGGTTTGTGCAGACTCTCAAACATGCTCTTAAAGCATCTCAAGGACAAGGCACTCTGCACCAGAGACTACATGAGTTTCTTCTCAAATACCGAACTTCTATACACTCAACAAAAAAGGCAACTCCTGCAAGCCTAATGTACAACAGAGAACAGCGTACTAGTACTACCTTTCCAAACCTCCAGCGGTAAAAGACATTGTTCAGGCAGATCAAAGGGAACAAGAGACATTCATGCAAAGCATAGGCGCCGATTCCATGGGTGCTGCGGGGCTCAAGCACCCACTGGAATGTCTGAGCACCCAGGCAGATTTTTCCTACTATCATTAACAGGCTTCTCTAAATGTCTGAGTGCACACATTTATTCGGTCATACAGCGTCTTTCACTCTCGCTTTCTTTCATCTGTTTGTGTGAATATAAGCGCTCATACAGCATCTCTCCTCTCAGAGCGCTGTCATTTAGACTCCTGGTCACTTTCAGAGCGGGCGGGGGGGAGCTGCATGTCGTAGAATCCCCGCGTCAGCCGCTGTGCTGCTGCTGTGTCCCCTGTCCCGTCAGATCATGGTTTAATTCACAACTGTGCTTTAAAGCAGCTAGCGCCAGAAATCAATTCAGGAAAAGTGGGAGAAGGTGCGATGCGATTCAGAACCGAAACGTAAAGAGGTGACGAACTGCACTGCTCCTGTGTAGGGCCCGGTGCCGTGAGAGCTGCGCTGACAGCAGGACAGATCCGAGGCTCTGCGGGGCTTTACGTACTGAATGGATTCTGTTAACTGAGAAAAGAACGCGCCAGCACAAGGCCAGACGTCTGTTAGTTGCAGTAGAAAAAAAAAAATGAACGCGCAGAGACACGTGCAAATGACGCACGTGCACAATATGTGCGTGCACGTTGCGAGCGTGCGTGCGTATTATTTTGGGCACCCACGCAAAAAAATAGAATCGACGCCTATGATGCAAAGGATCGAGTTTTTGCATCTGAAGAATCAGTGCTGGCCAGAAACTACCAGAGCAAGGTCAAGTGGACACCTGCTATGTTATTGCCAAACGGCCCTGTCTCCTACACAGTACAGACAGCAGATGGTGTTTGGCGCCGCCATGTGGACCAACTCTTAAAATCATCTTCCACCACTCCTGAACTGTCAAAACTGCTAATTGTATTTGTACCTGAGCCATGCTATTCATCTGTAGAACTGAAGATACAACACAGATTATTTTACAGGTTTAAAAATCCTACATGTAAATTGTTAAATAGGTTTAATGAATGTATCCAAGTAAAATTAGGTGCTTGTATTATACAACTGATGTTTAATAATAATAACAAATTTTGTAATTTAAATTGATGGTAAAAAAAAATAAAAATACATACACAAATCTTTGGGCCTTGCCTCAACTAAAAGTACATTGCGAACTGGAAAAGTGTGAGCACCCTGATCTAAACTCTGCGCGCGCACACTCAAACATTTCACACAAACTACACAAACCTACGTCACTTCAAAACAAAAGCACAGCTACTGAGAGGAGAGCTTCAAACTTGGGAACATGTGGAGATATTTACCGAGCGTCACTCACACGACACTCTAATGGGCAGCCTGTTTTCCAATACTTTGGCATCATGGAAGCACTATTTTGAAAGATCAACTGTTTTCATCAGAGCGATCCAAGTTAGCCATGAAGACTGCTTGTTAGGCTGGGGTAATTTTGGTTAACACCTTGACAGACATAAATAGCTGACAACTTACCATGCTGATATCCACTCATCGAGCCCTACGAGTACCCTCTGCGGTAAGTTTACAATCCATAACGAAAGAGCTGTGGTCACCAAGAATGTTGTTGATCCTATTCACCGCTAGCACGTACGTTTCCGGGGCAACTGTCTGCTTCAGCCTGCTTCCAAGAGGCAGTGTTTACTGTTACTCCTCAACGGATTCCTGTTCGTTAAAACCGGGCGGAACAACGTTGGTGGCTAAAGACGAAGCTAAAGCGGAACAGCTGATCGGTGGTCACCTGACCGGTGCTGAGACTTCGCAGCCAGGAGAGCGTATCGGCGTGTCAGGGGTGTGTGTGCGGAGTCAGGGGTGTGTGTAACGCATAAAATTTGAGGCTTAGTAAAAATTACTGCATTATGTTCAAAACTGTTAATTTTCAATTCAATTCAATTTATTTTTGTATAGCCCAAAATCACGACAATCCGTCATCTCGAAGGATTTCACAGGATGGCAAAAGTGCAGGAGTCCATGTGGGGAAGGACCAGGTCCTGACAACCAGGGGGGGCCTCGCCACTGGAACGTCCTAGAACACACTCCCAAAGGGGAGTGGGACAGGAACAACAAAATGAGAAATGAGAGGACAGCGCGTTTCTGACCAGAGGCTATTGATTTTACGGCGGTGAACACTGTAAGTGGGCACGAGGAAGAGCGCGGAACCATTTGGCACAGTCTTGACCAGAGCCCCGCGCTGTGCTTTACCTGGACCACCGCGCGCATCCAGACACCAGACGGATGGACACAACCCCACGCTCGTTTGTTCAGGGGCTGCAGACGCGGTCACGCACCAAGGACCCTCCGCGCGCATCACACCGGGACCGGGAGCCTGAACCAGGACCGGGAGCCTGGTTACGGGCAGTTATCGTCTCATTCAAAAGGATTATAACGAGGACACGCCGCTGCTTTTTTTTCATAAACTTTTCACGCACGGATCAAGATTCTGAGGTAGTCTCATGTTCGCACATCGGATCATTTTATTATAACTTTAGGTCGACATAACAGCATGTTGTTAAAGGGAAAACACAAACTTATTGAAGCCAAGTCTGACTAAAGAGTGAATTATTTTATTTTACAAATATATTACCTAATTCAATAACTGAATTAAACGTTGCTTTTTTAACTAAATACTGACAAAATTAGAATTAAAAAAATATATATAAAATAATAATAATAATAATAATAATAATAATAATTATTATTATTATTATTAATAATATTAATATTATTTTTAATATTTTTTAATATTTTCCTGTGAACTTCTTGCACTGCTCCACTGTCATGTTGTGCAGGTTCACTAATTGAACTGGTATCAGACAAAGCAGAGCAGCAGTGCCACGTGCTGGAGCTGCTCTCTGGAGCTCATAGCGGCCAGCACACGGAAACATCTCGGCCATTATGTCCAAAGGCTGTGAGATCCATTGTAACTCCAGTCTGAACAGTCAAATATTTTTAATTACAATATTACATTACAGTTACTAACATTTAAGACTTCAATAAATACAAATTATATGTAAAATATCAGCCAAAGTATCCATTTAAACCCAGAACATTGACAAAAAAGCAAAAGCTCCTAACTACGAAATAAAACAGAAAAACAAGGTAAAAACCTCCTAAGTGCGTTTTCAAAGGTAAAACTGTCCAAAACGTTTTATTTCAAAAGAACACTTAAATATGGTCTCCAAGCAGTGTTAAATGTGTTGGTTGTTTTTAAGAAACAAACCTCTCTAAAAGAACGAAACATTTTTTTTTTCAGTTTACCGAAAAAGTGCTTTTCGTAGTTAGGAGGTTTTGTTTTTCAATCAGACAGGATTTATGTTCTGCGGGATATTTCTCTCTCTCTCTCCTCACACTCAATCAATCAACCATCAAAACCTGTGCCACAGCAACTCCTTTTAATCTCATCAAGTTTCAGATCAAAATGGTCACAAACTTCCGCTGTTGTTCTGATTGGTCACATGGTGACCACCTGTTTTGTAGCACATCTAAAAGAGGCTCATGTATGTCTGGATTTGTCTGCTCAAAATAAGTTCAGCATGCTTAGTAGTACAGGCCTCAGCGTTATGCAAGTGAACTTTCTGAATGTCAAATACTTAAGCATAAACAAAGTACTTGAAAGAGGGGGTGTTGTAATAATTCTCATCTCATAGCATATAGATAAATATGATGCGTTGTGTTAGCTTTGAAATGCTATATTTTCTGAAAAAATCTTAGGGCCAGATTTATCTAGCATTTGCTCATGTGCAAACAGGTTAGGGGGAGCAAAAACTCAGCGTAGCTGACATTTTTTTCTTTCACACAGACACTAAAGATGCTGAATTGGAGGTAGTGCATATCTCTTTTGTGTAATATGTTATATGTACATCTTCCAATATTAAAGTTTGCATTAAATGCTCACAATAAGATGAAGTTTTTTCTAACTTTGCACCCGCAATTTAGCACCTGGCTGATAAATCAGGCCCTTAGAGTTCCATTGGCATCGGCTTGGTACAACCACGACATGTATTGGCCACGTTTTGCAATAAGCATATTAAGATTACAGGTGTACTTGTGGTATTTGTCGCACAATGCCAATTGAAGTAGAAAACGTCTGTAGCCAGGAGATTCCACGGGTAGGTTTGGTATATTTTTTGGCATATAATGCGCAAAAAATAGAACCGTAAGGAAGCGAAATTGCATAACTCTTTTGAGTTGCATTTTACATTTATGAACTAACTACAACTTCAAATGAGTCTTATTTTTATTTTTTTGCATCTAGTTCAATCATATATCTGTCACTAGGTCTACACTTGTCTCTAAGAATTTCTTTTACTATTTTTGACAGTTTTATATTTTTGCATATTTCAGGTTACATAATTTTTAGTTCACATTAGTGTCTCATTTTTACATCCAATCAAATATTTTTTTTGTCTCCAAGTAATTCATATACTATATATATATATATATATATATTATATTATATATATATATATATATTTTTTTTTTTTTTTTTTAGGCATCTGACCTGGATTTCAAGTTGTCTAAACATCTACAGAGCAGATTATTGACAGTTCGTAGAAGAACAGAAGAGGAGTATATAATAAAAATGACATAATGATTATGACACAAAACAATAGAACTCTTTATTTAGATTTGTTGCATAATATGTCGCAGCATTGTAAGCTAGTGCTGGGGACTACTTGGTGCAAGAGTTCGGGTAGTCATCCCATCATGTGCAGTCCTCAGGATTCCACAGGAGTTCCAGATCCTGATAGAAACTACGTTGGATTCCGTCCGGTTGACTATGTGTCACCCCTAGACACGTGCGGCCACAATGTCTTATTTTGGTGTTGGATTCACAAGTACCTCTGCAAAAACCAACTCCATCAGATCCTTCACATAACCTGTGGAAAAATAGTGTTAACTTGTAATTTTACAGAGTTTTTATAGTGCAAGTTGTAATAAAGTTTCTTACCAAATATGGCCTCAGTTTGAATTGGTCTTTCAGTTGGTCGCCCCTTTGTGGATTTTGGAAACAATATTTTGAATAGCAGTTGTCCTTTTGATGTCTCTCGATTCACATTCTCATTGTGGTGCATCACAGCCAAATAGTGTCTAAACCAAGTTAATTGGCAAGCAGATTAGCTTTTTATAGTAAAAACATATTTTCTCACACAGATTTTTTTATCTAAGCAAAATGAATATACCTGCACATCATTGACACTGCAAAAAGATTCAAGACAAGACGTCTGGTAGGCTGAACTAAGCTTGGCAACATCACAGAGGATTATTTTATTTAGTAGCAGTTCTGAGACAGCTCTCGAAAACAATGTATTCTGCATCCTCATATTAGGAAACATTCTCCATCGCCCTAATATACGCAAAAAAAAAAAAAAGTATTTGATAAATGCCTAATGCTTTACTTAATGTTATGTCTTGGTAACAGAAAGATTAGACTTACGTTAGGTCAGACATGTCTGTAATGAGGGCCCCAGGTTCATAGGTTGAATCGTGAGGTAAAGGCACTGAGGTGTTCTCATCACTTTCCTGCTGCTCCTGATCCTCTTTGTCTAACTGTGGCCTTTTCAGTGGTCTTCGACCATCCCCCAATGTAGAGGGTTTCACAGGTGTTGAGGACAGTTGTAAACATGGCTGCTCTGTTACAGTGCCTCTGCTACAGGTGCAGACTGTAGCTTGAGTACCTATACAAAAATATTTCATTGTTACACACATAAATTGTAATTTCACATAACATATGAGACACACCTTTACTTCGATAATGTTCCCTGAGGGTTCCAATAGATAACTGCGTTGCTACAGTTCTTGTGGTAATCAATGGCTGTGCTTGCTGTTCGGCTGTAACAGTAACACTAGGACCCACAGTTGAATGGCCTGAACCAACAGATGTGTCCTGGAATCAAATTGAAAGGCATATTAGAAATAACTAAGAATATAATTTGCAAGCTGGAGCACACTGCTGAAGACAAACAATAAGGTGGAATAACAATTACATTATAGATTTACACCCTTGAAAACCAAATATTTGAAACAAGACATAAATCAAGAAGGCTACTACTATTATCTTACTATGGTAACTTTTACAAAGGCTTGCTATATCATAACGTTTTATAAAGGCTCAGTGTATGTTACAATTTAAGTAAAAATGCGTTTTAACAGACAATGACAAAAACAAAAGCACATCCAACATGTCAATGCGCTGTTGACCTGTGTTATGGAGAAGTGATAACATAACCACTAGCAATTGTAACTAGATCATTTCTAGTTACAATTCCCAAAAAGTTGGAGACTTACCAAACTTGTATTTATTGTTGGAATGGCATACTTCTTAGCGATTTCAGTATTCCACTGTCAAACCAAGCTTTTGTTCTTGAAGCAGTCGTCGGTAAATTGGCGTGGACATATGAAACCGGTGTAGGCCCACACGAGGTACCAGTATGGAGAAGTGTGTGGTGGTATGGGATAAACTCACCCCCTCAGGTATAAGAACCCACAAACAAACTGAGCTAAGGGGAGCGTTCCCTTTAGCTCAATGAGTTTGTCGGTCGACTGCCGCACAGGAGACCCGGGTTCAACTCCCGCTCAGGGCAAGTGGCAAAACCCAACCGGTCACACATAACAGACTTTCTTTGATGGAGGACAGTCAGAAAAAACAAACTCAAGCCACTTAAAGATTTTTGAGTGCCTGTTTGGCACTCAAAAATGCACTTTTTTTCCAGGGCTCATTTTCGAAAAACAACGCAAAAAGAAATGCAAAGTAAATGATGCTGATGCGACTGCTCTATCTTTCACAGCAGTTCTGCGAGGGGAGAGAGCAGCAATACCTAAGGGGAATGACATTCCCCAATACGGGGAATGACATTCGTATTGACTCCAATACTTGCCGTATTGGAGTCAATCAGGCTAGTTGTTAGCTTGACTATATTTCATTGTTTAGCTGCCATAAACGGTAAAAATGTTATGTTTCAGTTGTAACCTTTGATTGCCAAACATATGAGATTAAAAACATGTCTGTTAAGAAAGTTTAATAACATTTATTTTTGTAAAACTCACGTAAAATCTTATACTTTCTACACTCAGGTCACCAACGACTGCTCTGAGCTGTTTGCTTAAGTTTATGAACAGTTAAACTTTGTATTTTCACAAACGTTAAGCTCATATGTAACCTAAAATAAACTTATTTAAAAAGTAAATGATAAATATAGCCTATTCTATGTTGTTTGTTCTCGTAGGTGTTGCCGTAATCAAACACTAATGTTTATGCTTCTGGGCATGCACACATCAACTTTTGACTTTTGGCACTGACTCCGATTGGGGAGTGACAGGGAGGGGCCGAGCAGGAGCAGAGCCCGTGCACTGCAGCGAAAACACTTCCTGCTTATGTAGGTTTGTGGACGTGACGAAGAACAAAGTCTTAGGCCAAGAACAACTTGGTGTTAAGATGGTGGAACAGTATTTGAATAGGCTACTTGGCGCAGCAGAGATTGCAAATTGCTCAAACATGCATGAATCAAATAAAAAAAAAAACACTTCAGGCACAGTATTGATGAAGGATAAACATTGTAACATGACAGAAACCTCCAAAATGTTGATTTTTGCATGATACTTTAAATTTAGAATTATTATCCTTTTCGTTTTTTTTGTGATTACTTACTGTCCGGTGGTAAAAGAGGCAAACTATAGCTGCGCTTCCTTGGTCCATCTGTAAAATATTTCAGATTGTATTCATTAAACAAGAACACACATACTAACAGAGTAATAAAGTCACTTATGGGCTTATAAAGTAACTAACCTTTATTAACCCTTGTGGCCCTGTGGAGAGTTTTACTCCACTTTTTGGCATTTTTAATTTTTAAATTGTCCACCATTGCTACAGTTTTGAAGATATTTCAATATTTTCAAAAACTCAACTGGCAATTTTTCTAAACCCAGAGTCTTGTCATTTACACGAGCTGTCCTTATGTTCTGTTGGAACTTTTTACTCCACTTTTTTGACGGCTGTAAAAAGTACATTATTTATTTTTCAAACTTTTTTTTTGCTTAAATCTATTCTGACAAAAAGTAAAAAAAATAAACTTTTATTGTACAGACCTAAAAAAAATGCAATTCTCAGAGGAGGTAAAATGTGAGACAAAATGGACCAACTTTTCATTTAAATGTGAATCTAAACTGGATTAGTTTGGACCTTTTATTACAGCCTTGGACATGTTCAAAATCAGTCTCAACTTTGATGATTTTGTAGTCTTTGTCCAAAAGCTGTTTGTAGTTTTGTCTCTTGTTCTGTTGGAGCCATTGACTTCCAATAGAAACTCTGAAAATCCTCTATAAAAGTGTGATTTTCCAAATGTTTGTGTTTGTTCATTTTTAGACTTTTAGATGAATTGTGTGCATTTCTCGTTGAAACAGGCCTGTGAATAGTAAGACACGGTTTCCCCATGCAAACCTATGGAGACAAAACTACAAACTGCTTCTGCACAAAAACTACAACAAGTTAAAGTGATTTTTAACATGTCCAAGGCTGGGATAAAAGGTTCAAACAAATCCAGTTTAGATTCACATTTTAGATTAAAAAAAAAAAAAAAAAGGTCCATTTTGTGTCACATTTTAGAATCTGCTTTTTATAAGTCTGTAAAAGAATAAACCGACAGGAGTTTTTGTTTTTCTTTTTCCAAATCTGATATTTTTATTCAGAACAAAGGTGGGTTAACCGATTTAAGCCAAATGCTTGAAAATAAATATTCTACTATAATTTTACCAAAAACGTGGCGTAAAAAGAGATTAGTAACTTTTTGCTAACGGTACACAAGGGTTAAATTGTAGGTACAATAGTTCTTGAAAAATGTATAAAGTAAAAGTAAAAAGTCACCAGATTCAGTAATACTCAAATAAAATACAGATACTCCAAATACTTGTTACTTGTAACCACTGCAAATATTAGGTCAGTCCATCAGGTAAATACATTGTAAGCAGAAAAATACCAAATAATAAAGACTGAAATCCAGATTTTGAGACATTTTAATGTAAAATGTAACGTAATGCAATGTCGTGGAGTGTGAGATGGACTTTACAGTGATTAATGATAAATATGTAATTGTTGGAAATTATACGTTTTGGTGTTTTTCACTTGTTCACAAAGCCCTGAGCAGTGTTGGGTAAGTTACTGTAAAATTGTAATACATTATATATTACTTGTACAGGGAGAAAAATGTAATACATTTGAGCTGATCACACATTTGTTAAGACCCTGTACAACATTACGGTAGTCCTGTTTCATTTACACTTGATACTGATTAACTGAAATATCATGTCATAACATACTTTCCTCATTATATTTTATTTACCTTTAAGCAAACAGATAGTATTTTAGTGGTGTTGTGGTCCTGAAATTTCACTTTCAACAGATTATAAAAGCAATTAATTCATATGCAAGTAACTGAGTTGCTCAGATTGTAACTAGTTGTATACTGTCAACATTTTTATAAGTAATGAGTTACACTACTTAGTTACTGAAAAGGGGAATATATTACAGTAACTAGTTACTTCTGTCAAGACTTACTCACAAGACTGTAAAGTGTTTACAGGATTATACAGTAACCAACCTGCTTTTAAAATGTAGGATACAGATATTTCTTGAAAAAAAAAAAAAAAAAAAAAAAATATATATATATATATATATAATATATATATATATATATATATATATATATATATATATATGTGTGTGTATTGTTTCATTTTGATTTCCTTTGCTAAAATTAATAATCTTGGGAAGTCCTCAGAGACGACTGTTGTTGTGATTTTGGGCTATACAAAAATAAATTGATTTGATTTGAAAATTGATTTGATATAAAGCAAAAAGTCACCAGATTTTTTTTAAATGCTCAAGTGAAGCACAGATACTCAAAAAAACCTGAAGTACTTACTTGTCATATATGGCAAAAATGTACCATTGAGTTCAGAGTCATGGCAACACAAATACTGAGGATCTTTGTGAATCATAAACCAAGTGTTACTGCCAGGTTCAGCAGCCATGACGTCAGCTTTGTGGTTATGTGTTGCATAACTAACAACAGTGGAAAAAGTCCATTAAATGACTTATGCGCTAAGATGTGTAAAAGCAAGCATTAGCTTCTTTTAGTCAACTAGGCTATGCTTTTCTCTCAAGATCGCCAAGGACAATTTATTAGGTTGATTTCGTTCTTTTTTTTTACAAATAGTTTTCACACATTCAAACACATATATGTATTTATTTTATTTATTTTTTTGGACAGTTTATTATTAGTGTAACTAACTAAACACTTGTGCTGCTATTTTATGAAACCATCACCTTTACTAACACAATCTTTAAGTAAGTACAAAAAAACAAACTCACCAACTGAATGCGCCATCATCCAGAAGTGAAAGTAAAATGGAAGCCTGTTAAACAAGTTTTATCCAGAGCCGGTATTGGGGATTTTCTCAAGTGTCTTTTAGTGGAAAGGGCACCTCTTTGCAAATAATAACAAATAAAATCAAATAATCTTTATAAGTTCTTGCAGAAGTGAGCCATAACACTGAGCCAACGAGACATGAGTTGGGTGTGTGTGGACTTCCTGTGCATCAGGTGTTGTTGAAGCATGAAGCTCCATTTGCTGGTGTGAATTTAACCTGGGCAGACTCAAACAGACAAAATAATATGAAAATATTATTAATTCAGGTTTGGCGCCTATAGGCCCTGGTGAAGAAACAATGAGCATGTGATAACTCTGGTGATGGCGAAGAGATTTCTGGAGAAAATTATCTCTGAAGTGGTGATGTAGGGGTGGAGGGTTGAGAAAAATGCAATGCAGCAAAACTAAAATACTCATGCATGGACAGAAAGATGACTGCAATAGTCGTGTTCAAGATGATCAAGGCGGTGCAGTCGGCTCGAGCCGGCAAGGGGGGTCGGGTCTGACGACAGCACTGTTCGTAGCGCTGATTGATCTCTCGCGCTGTCATCTGACAGGACCCCTTTAACGCCTCGAGCCGACTGCACCGCCTTGACCATCTTGAACACGACTACTGTGAGCTGCTTACTTGAATGTGGCCCTGGCATCCTGATAGGCTGGAGAGAGGAAGAGGAAATGAGAACTGAATCTGATTGGACAAACTGCGCAGGGGTTGAGCCATGGACAGGCATGTGATTAAGGTGGGGTAGCTAACTTTTTTAGTTGTAAATACTTAAAATTTGTGCTTTCCACTAACTAATATATGGTAAATACAGTACTTTGTGGGAAAAAAAAGACAGCTGTGTACTGTCTGAATTGAATAATAACAAATTTTAGTTGTGATCAGGAGCTGAATGCTGCTCTCTGATTGGCTGAGTTTGGGTGGTCCTCTTCAGTTTCACTTTGTTGTTTGTCAAAAGAGGGTTTTAAGCCAAAATTGCAACCAAAATGAATACATGTCAATATTAACCATGTGTCGAAGGATTTATGAGAGGAAGTTGTCAGATTTAAAACCTTAATGTGTTTGCTGTGTCAAAATTACTTTTTCCACCTTTAGCTTTTAAGTTAAAGATGTGCTTTTTAGACTGAAAACAACCGTGCTATAGATCTGAGTTATCACATAGCTTAGAATTTTTTGAAAATCCTATGGCACTATACAGTGGGGCAATTTACTTACGGAACCATTGCGATCTTCTACTGATGAGTTCCATTAGGGCTGGGTATTGCCAAAAGCCTTCTAATATGAAACAAATCCCAATTCATGTTTATCTTGATACGATTCACGCAAAACTCCCAAGCTCATCGTGAATCCCCTGGTCTCGCGAGGTCAGCAGAGTCCGTACATACCATGCAGACGCTACGTCCGAAATTGTCAAATTGGCTCCATAGCTCCTATAGCCACTTCAATGTGAATGAAGAGTTTGTAATGAATGAAAGCCTCAGACTTTAGACCAGGGGTCGGCAAACCAAAATGCTCAAAGAGCTATATTGGACCAAAAAAAATAAAGACTAAATCTGTCTAGATCCGCAGTCAATGCAAGACCTTTATAATAAAGGTCTTGCAATGACTGCAACACATGCTGTAAGTGTCTATATTAACTTTATCAACCTGTTATCAAATGATAAGTCAAATACTACAAGTTGCTCAAGCCAAAATACATATATTAGGAGGAAAAACGTGTATGTCGCACTGGACTTTAAATCACACTTTTTGGGGGAAATTAACTACTTAATTCGACACCACAACAGACGCGGGACACGTTTGTCCATCCCGCTCCTGTTCAAGATTACACAGAGGCTAAGGGCCGCGCTGTGCTGACATGAGGTAAAAACTACAAATGCAGATGACTAATCTCTGCATAAATCAGCTCTTAAAGTATCATTAAATCATCTGCAATAAGTGTTGTGTCCATTTGTTGGAGTGCAGGCTATTTCTTACCTGTATTTCTGACAAAGTTCCGCAGGTCTCGCTAAATCCAATTTATTTTGCACAAACTCCATGCGTTATTTCCATCTCTTTGTGCACAAAAAATGGTTCTTCATTTATTCTTTGGTAAAGTTTTCCCCGCGCTGCTTCTGCTGTTGATCTGCGAGTCCTCGCCGTCTGTAAACGGGTTTCCTCGCTTTATTATCTCCCTGGTTGCAATAAAACTTCCACATTGCAATGAAAACAAATGATTCGGCCAAGAACAGTTGAATCCGCTGTTCCATCTCTTTTCCCTTTTGGATCCATGGCCTCTGACGCACCTGTTTGTTTACAACAGCAGCACGCAGACCAAGCACTGACCTATATAAATAATGGACTGACAATCGCCGCTCCTCCCCATTCATTCAAAATGGGCTCTATGCACGGAGCTTGATGAGCCCAGGAGTTTCCGGTAATGTCGAGCGCTAGTGTTTCACCCATGTAGTGACCCAATTTGACCTGCAAAAAATCTACTCCACTCTTCCTTTAGTTGCGTTTTATTTATTTCTCTAATAGCATGTATTTTAATGGTTGCGTGTCTACACTATGACATCAAAAAAGACATTTTTTTTCCCTTTGGAGAAGACGGAAGAGCACAAAGAGCCTGCACATTATCAGAGTAACTTCGCTCTGAGCATCTGTTCAAAAGAAACGGAGCAACAAACAACGTGGATGAAATTTATTAGGAGAGACCATAGCCACTGCTGGTTAAGATGACATCAAATTATACACAAGGTAAGCTAGCTTAGTTATAAGTGAATACAAATGATGTACTCAAGATGCTTACATGCTAAGCTAACTTCATTATTGTGTTGCTCCATACAATGCAAGGTCTATTATTGCAGCCATTAACCACAATTCAGTCTGGCCGTCTCTAGTAAAATAGTGATTTATTTCTTTTGTCTAAATACTAGTTAGCCGTTTTCTGTACGTTGTCTCAAACGTCTGAAATTGATCGTACATTGCCACCTAGTTGCCACATCTGAAAGAACAATTTAGCATTTTCACAAATATATAAATACGTTTTACATACTAAACAATTTGACAAATTTATTTATTTATTTGAGAACAGTACATATTATTTAGACATGGAAATTACGGTGTAAATGTCAGAATATAGCAAACACTGCTCATTTACATCTGCTGTTTCAGGCCAATTAGACAGTACAACACAATACAAAAAAATACACACGTCCACAGAGAGCAATAAAATCTACTAAATTTATTTCTAGTGTTGTTCGCATTAAAATTGTAAAGAAAGACACAAACTCGGGTTGATAAATCAAACATTACTGTTTTCCATTAGCAGGTTTGCTGGTTAGATACTTGTTTTTGGAGCTAGGTGGAACCAGCTTTAACAGATACAAGATATGACAGCACATCCACTAGACCAGGGGTGCCCAAAGTGGGGCCCGGGGCCAAATTTGACCCGCCAGATGGTTCAATTTGGCCCACGAAGGGTTGTTCAGGTTTGTTAGGACTAACTGTTCAATTTGTGCTGAAAAAACTGTCAAAAGACAAAATTCATGTGGAATCTCTTAAAACGTGTTAGTAAAAGGTATTTTAATCTTCATTTCTTCTCAAAATGTTTTTTAAATGCCGAACAAAATTATGTTTGGCCCTTGGCACTCGTCAATGCAATACATTTGGCCCGCTAACAAAAAATCTGCAAATTTTGGCCCACCAAGGAAAAAGTTTGGGCACCCCTGCACTAGACAGATGCTTCTATGCCGTTTCACTTAGAAACCTTTTATTCTCATCATCAAAATACACATTGTGGTTCTGTTGTTGTATACTGTTATTTCTACAGTACAACTATTCTTTAAAAAGGCTTCTCGAATTGACTTGCAATCTGACATGATAGTAAGATAATTTGTGTTTTGTAGTCTGCTCACTCAGCCCTTTGACTTTTTTCTCTAGTTGAATTACTGCTCATTTGACCTGGTGACCTCATTCAAACTGGTGAAGAAGGATCAAACCAACAGCTTCTGGTTTGCTGAAGTTTGGACATCACTGCTTCATCTCTGCGAAATGTTCTGTACAACATGTCATCCTATGCACAAGGAACACAATCACACCATATGCATTTTCTGCTCAGACCAGTCTCCTGTTTGATTCATATGGTCAACCTTTGTTTCCTTCTTGTTTGATATTGACCGTTAATTAGTTTTAGCTTATTGCCGTGGTGTGTACATTTGTAGATCAAAACAAACTGTGTCATGGCAAAAGCCCTTTACCATGTGGGAACAGGTCTGGAGAAACAAACTAAACTCACTGAACACGTGAGATTGTAAATGACAGTCTGAATCTGTGTACATGGATAGAAAATGTTCTGACCACTAAATAGCCACAGTCATAGTTCTGATACCCCTGAGATGGTGACATGTTTTGTAGCCTGAATTTATAACTGACAATTGTTTTATGAATAATAAAAAATCAAAACTATTAGTCAATCAGCAAAGAGTTATTTATTTTTTGGTAATGTTTTGTCATGTCTTTGTTCAAACACAAACACCATTACAGCTGTTCATAAATTCAGTGTCCCTATCAAATAAATACATTTACTTTATTCCACTTGTTGCTGTAGCACCTGGCTTGGCCTTGACAACAACCACAGTTGCATTAGTTTAGGCAATAAAGTTAGATTACACTTAATTCCAGGCCAATTTGAAAACTGTATTGAGTTGTTTTTGTATTGTGTGTTGGGTTAAATAAATGTGGTGTAATCTACAACAATTATAAACTTTCAGAGTGTGTTTTTATCTGAAAATATCAAATTCAAAGTCTTCAAAAGCAGCTGAGCAGGTTGAATTGAAATTAATTATTTGTCAGACAAAACTGTGAACTTCTAATTTAGCAGCAATCTTGCTTTTTAAAACATAATCTAATACATAAAAAGACAAAATATTACTACATTACTTAAAGGATAGATAGATATGAGTCCATTTACTATTATTTCATTAGGACTTGCCCCACTATAATAACTGCATACACTGACATGACACTACTGCTCTGAGAGTTTTTTAGCTGCTAAAAAGCAGTGCAAACACAATATAAAATGAAACATGCTGTTATTAAATCTTTGAACATGTGTACCAACATGAAACAACAGAACAAAGATTCCAACGAGAATATGATAATGATATTTACCCTGATCAGTTTGTGTGGAGCCTCGGACTTCTTCAACGAGCTAACACTGGGTGCTAACAAGGAGCTCTAACCTCACCGCGGTCAAGCCAGCTACCTTTCAGCCAGCGCTCGTTTCCCCAGAATCTCCGAGTGCGCTTGTTTTCTACACCGTCACAGCACCATATTTCGAACAGCGTAAGAAATGATGTGATTATATTCTTTTGTGTTTGCAAAGTAAATGAAGGCCTTGTGACATTAAATAAACATTTGAAAACTTACCTGATGCATGTGCTTTCAACTGTAAGCAAAAAATAATAATAATATTCAAAGGTAAAAGTAATCTCTTCAGAATATCAGGTTTATTAAAGAAACTGTATTGTTATTATTTTTACAAAATGTATTTATTTATTTATCTATCTAATCATTACTATAATTTTTTTATGTAATTATATTAATAAATCTGAATCTGCTAGCAAATGCAAAAATGAACTAAAGCAATTTAGAAAAATACTTTATATAACTATATAAAACAAATTGGTGTACAAAAAACTGGCCCTCACCTATAGATAGGTGACTCTTACAATGTAACAACAACATAAATCACAATTTATTGTGAATGGAAAGCACTGCATATAAGTAACAAAAATGCCAATCTCATAATAACAATGTGGTACAACCACACAGATTAAATTAGACTGTAAAAATGTGCATTTTTGATTACCCAATTTGCAGTCAGTAATGCTGTGTAGCATTGAATGTTACTTTTAGACTGTAATAACTTCATTGGCATTTCCACACACTGTCAGCAATACTGTGAATGTATTTGACAAGTTTCAGAAAAATCTGATGTACAGTTATTAAATTAAAGTCCCTTGCTACAATCGCACTGCTACTTTTAGACTATTGTCTACTTTTAGACTGTAATAACTTTTGATTTTTTTGTTTTGACAACATCACTGGTATATCCACACACTGTCAGTAATACTGTGAATGTATTTGACAAGTTTCATAAATATCTGATATACAGTTATTAAATTAAAGAGTGTGTTATAAGCCCCCTTTGCTACAATTGCACAGCCACTTTTAGACTAGATGGTCTATTTTAGACTGTAAAAACGCTGGCATTTTTAGTTTTGACAACTTCACTGGCATTTCCAAACACTGTCAGCAATACTGTGAATGTATTTGACAAGTTTCAGAAAAATCTGATGTACAGTTATTAAATTAATGTCCCCTTTGCTACAATCGCACTGCTACTTTTAGACTAGATGGTCTACTTTTAGTAGTGGTCTACTTTTTTTTTACTCATCACTGGTATTTCCAAACACTGTCAGCAATACTGTGAATGTATTTGACAAGTTTCATAAATATCTGATGTATAGTTATTAAATTAAAGAGTGTTTTATAAGCCCCTTTGCTACAACCGCACAGCCACTTTAGATTGTCTACTTTTTTTTTTTTTTTTATCTTTGTTCTTGTTTTATTGTTTAATTGTTTGTTTATTTATTTGATTGTTCTACTAGTGATCATCTGTGTGTGAAGCACTTTGGTCGACTCTGTTGTTTTTAAAGTGCTATATAAATAAAGTTTGATTGATTGATTGACTTTTAGACTGTAATTACTTTTTATTTTTTTAGTTTTGACAACATCATTGGCATATCCACACACTGTCAGTAATACTGTGAATGTATTTGACAGGTTTCAGAAAAATCTGATGTACAATTATACAATTAAAGAGCGTTTTATAAGTGCTTTTTGTCATTATCACCCAGCTACTTTTAGAATGTAAAAACTCTGGGATAAATTTAAGTTTACTTTCAAATGTATGTGAAGTACAGTTCTGCAGTTTGATTGAGGTGGTATTACCATTGTTATAGCTAACACAACTGTGTCTGTCCCATACTCAATTTTAGAATGGTTTGACAAATGTGATGACATGCTTGTTTAGTGAAATAAAATGTGTTGATTAAACAGAGTAATTTTAATTGTCACAATATTTCTATTATCAAATGTCCTGTTGCTTGATATACTGTCGAATACATTTATCTATGCTTACACTTTGATGTGCAAGGAAGATTAAAAAAAAGGTAAATAGACCTATTATATTAGAGTAAATCCACAATATTTTAGCTATCCCATTGAATAAAGACTGGAGGATCAGAAAAAAATATAATCAGGGTAAAGCCATAATGAGTCGGAAAAGTGAGATTAATTTAGTAAATAGGTGAGTAAGCTATGAGAATAAAGAGATAAATAAGATATCAATCCTTTAACTGTATGAAAACATCTAAACACATACCTACAAACAGTTTTGCGAAATGATTATTGCTAAAATAAAATAACACACCATAATTACATTGCATTTAATTATAATGGGTGACATGACCTGTGTAGTGGGAGTGTCAGAGGATATAAATTGTGGTATTAACCTGTATAACTTCCTTGTAGTTTTGTCTAAAGCATAGTCATTCTCAGTTAGTGTATATTTAGCCTTCTTCACAAATATTTGAACAAACTGTTACTTGAGAGAGATAACATATTGTACTCTTGTATTTACATGTTCATGGTAGTTTCAGTTCAAGTCAAAATGGTGGTATTTTTAATTGTGACTAAAACACTTGTATATGTTCACAATAACATCAACTATAAAAGTCGTGAAAAAACTCAATATTTGTAGATCAAAAATAAAATATCAGTTATTACAGTCTAAAAGTAGCTGCGCCATTGTAACAAGACACTTATAAAACGCTCTTTAATTGTCTAAATGTACATCAGATTTTTATGAAACTTGTCAAATGCATTACGTTATGTCAAAACTAATCATGTTTGAGTTATTACAGTCTTAGAGCCACGCGATAATGATAAAAAGCGCTTATAAACGCTCTTTAATTGTATAATTGTACATCAGATATTTATGAAACTTGCCAAATACATTCACAGTATTACTGACAGTGTGTGGAAATGCCAATGAAGTTGTCAAAACTAAAAATGTTAGAGTTATTACAATCTAAAAGTAACATTCAATGCTACACAGCATTACTGACTGCAAATTGGGTAATCAAAAATGCACATTTTTACAGTCTAATTAAATCTGTGTGGTTGTACCACATTGTTATTATGAGATTGGCATTTTTGTTACTTATATGCAGTGCTTTCCATTCACAATAAATTGTGATTTATGTTGTTGTTGCATTGTAAGAGTCACCTATCTAGGTGAGGGCCAGTTTTTGTACACCAATATGTTTTATATAGTTATATAAAATATTTTTCTAAATTGCTTTAGTTCATTTTTGCATTTGCTATCAGATTCAGATTTATTAATATAAATACATTAAAATATTATAATAATGATTAGATAGATAGATAAATAAAAAACAATTGTTTCTTTAATAAACCTGATATTCTGAAGAGTTTTTTTTTTACCTTTGATTATTATTTTTTTGCTTACAGTTGAAAGCACACGCATTAACATACCTTGCAAACACAAAAGAATATAATCACATTGTTCCTTATGCTGTTTGAAATGGGGTGCTGTGACGGTGTAGAAAACAAGCGCACTCGGAGCTTCTGGGGAAACGACCGCGGTTCTATCTATCTCGTATATTAATCTCATTTAGATACACTGACAGTTAAAATAAACCTAGCGGCTGAATTCTACAGGCCCTAAGCTTTCAAACAAGGTACAGCATGTGTATATTCCTTGTGTGTGATCAGTACATGTGATGTTTATTTGTGGCTAATGTACTTACAGGCTAACCGCGGTCTATCGCGGCGATCCGACCGGGGCAAATGATTATTTAAACACTTTAACAGAGAATATATGCCTTGCTTGTTTGTTGGTGCACATGACCGTAGCGTATTTGGAAAAATTATCCTACCTGAAATATGTTTTTACAGCAAATCTTCACAGGGAGGAGCTGACCGGAAGTGTGTTTCCGAGTTGTGTGTGGAACGGTAGAAAAAGTGGCGGGTCGAAATAAGATGGATAAGCATTCCAGCTGTGCAGAGGCTCCTGTTCCAATGTCCTAAATGTGGACAGTGACAAATAACCTCCTCTCACACCTATTTGTTGCCATGTAAAGTAAATGAAAAGTAAATGTACTAATTTACAAACGCAATACACCACCTTTAGTTCACATATGACAAATTTACATGTTGCTCTCATTTTAGCCTTGTTTGATGTGACAGTCCATAAATATTTACTACAGTAATGCAGTCAAGTTGCAGTTTCTGAAGAGAAATCGACAATTGCAGGAATAGGGTTTACGTATATAGAATCTTCCAGTCTTCCCCATAAATTTACACAGAACACATTTTTCTGACAGCCTCAAAATTAATGTAAAACATTATTATTTCTAAAATTATAGCTTTCTCATTCCACTTACATTAGAGTTAAGCTATGGTCAAGGATCCTTTTCATGGCTGACATTTATAAAATCACACATCTTGGCCATTTCTTGTCCTCTTTCTTGTCCTCTTCCATCATAAGATCCTGTATCAGTTCCTCTAATTCTTTTTCTTGAGCTTTGAGTTGTGCTCTCTTTTCATCTTCATTCTTTATGCTTTTTATTTGTTCTTCATATTTCACCAGTATATCATGTATCTTTAGCACATTATCTTGGTTTTTAAGCACACATTTCACAATATCCTTCAGTTCTCTCTGATGTGCCTCCACCATTTGTCTCTCATTGTGAGCTGCAAGTGCTTTTAACAGGTCGTACTTTTCATCTTTATCTTTGATACTTCTCTCATATTCCTGCTTCCGTTCCTCAAATTCACTGTTGTGTTTTCTTTCAAATTCATTAAATTCTTCAGCTTTTGCTCTGCGTCCTCTTTGTACTTTTCATTTTCCTCTTCATTTTTTTCATTTTTCTTTGGTGCTCTTCTTCTAAAGCTTTGATCTTCTTCTCCTCTTCTTCACATCTAAGTTGTTCTTTTTTCAGTTGTTCGTTTAACTTCTCTTTTCTTTATCATATTGCTTTTGTTTTTCTTGTTCTGCTTGTCGTCTCTTTTCATCTTCTAAATGTCGTTGATTCTGCCACTCTTCCTTTCTTTTTCCCACTGCTCTCTCTCTTTCTCTGCTGCCTTCTGCTCTCCTGGAGTTTTAATTCAATTGTTTCATTGGACTTTTCCTCTGATCTGATTTTTTTCTCCAGTTCTTTATTTTTCTGTTCCGATTCCTGATGCTTTTGCTCATCTTGTTCTCTCCTTTTCCTGTCCTCCTCTTCCCTCTTTTCTTGTTCTCTCTTGTGTTGTTCTTTTTCTGCTCTAATTTTCTCTACAAGGTTTTGTTCTCTTTGTATTTTCTCTTTTTCAAATTCTTCTTTTTGTCTAAACATTTTCAGCTTTAATTCTTCCATATCCTGTTTATATTTCCTCTCCATCTCCTCCCTCTCTTTCTTCATCTCTTCTTCTTTCTCTTGAAGCAGTCTCTCTGTTTCTTTGTTAATGGCCGCCTCAGCCTCTTGCAGCATGTCGTTGGTGTAATAACTTCCTCCGTTCTCCATCACCATGTGGTCTATCTTCTGCAGTAGTTCTTTGACCTGAGAGCGGTCTTTATTCCAGTTGTTAAACACATGATACCTGTTCCCACAGTCAGAGAGAAGTAGCTTAAATGAATCAGAAACTGATTTCTCAAAGTATTTTTCAACAGACATCTTATGATTTTCCAATACATCACCAAAAGTGAAAAGAATCATTGTATACTTATCAGCGTGTCTCCCAAAACCTTTCTTTATGAGTTGTATGCTTCTTTTTCTTCTTGTGTAAATCGGCCGATTTGTATAACTAACAGAAAGACATGAGGTCCTGGAGCCAGCAGACTGATGCATTTCACCATTTCCTTATTGATCTGATCAGGAGACAAGTTTGTATCAAATAATCCAGGAGTGTCCACGACTGCAACACTACGGCCGTCAATTTTTGTGCTCGTTTTGGTACAGAATTTGGTGACTGAATCTTGACTAGGTTCAACTGTAAATGATTTGTCTCCCAAAATGGTGTTTCCAGAAGAGCTTTTTCCGCAGCCAGTTTTTCCAAGTAGCACAATCCTGAGACAGTGAGAGTCCTGATTATCCTTGTCTATAAAGGTATCAAAGAAACACAATTCATTTTGGAACATAAAGAGTGAAAAACACATTACACAAACTGTATACATAAATTAGATTCAGACTTACTTCTGACATTGTTCAAGGACTTCAGATAATGTATTTCTGATGTTGGACCAAAACCGTCTCAAACTGTCCTCGAACAAGTGTTTCAGCTGTGAATCCATTTGATTCATTATTGGTTAATCCTTCCGCATAATCCAACAGATGACAGACCTGCTGCTGGTCCCTAGTGTTGAAGATAAAGTATCCTCCTCCACAACTCTTATACAATTTCTGCAGATATGTGTCTCCTCTAACAAAGTTCACCACAGCTGGAGCTGAAGGATCTGAGTCCACAGAAAATACAATTATCAAGAATTGATGGACTTGAAAGCTGAGTGTGTCCTGTATTATCCTTAGCTCAGCCTTGTCTTCATCAGTGAGAGGAGCTACAGGAAGAACCAGGATGAAGGCATGGACACCATCAGGACCACAGAGAGAGATGCTGTGGAGACACTGGTCAACCGCTGCCTTTGGAGGTTTATCAGACAGATCCGGCAGCTCAACCACAGACACCCAGCGCCCACACACCTCCCTCTCATGTTTAACACACTGCCCTGGGCTCGAGAACTGTCCTCGGCCTAAAATGGACTGAACTACTGAGGTCTTCTCTGCTCCAGTTCTTCCACACACAACCAGGTTCAGAGATGGTTTCTTCTCTTCAATGAAGGTGAGAAATGACTCATTTTTATTTATGATGTGCTCAATAATTTCCATCAACTGGTCACGATCTTGTTCTGACATACTATAATATCTTCCTTCACAGTCACCAATCAGATCATCAACACATCTGTTTGTATTCTCATTGTGAGTGAGAATAACCATAGCGTGCTTAAAAGCATTTGAATAAAAATGCCTTAGAATGAACCTAAGTTTTTCTCTGTCAGTCTGAGTAAAGTCTGAAGGCTTCTCTAGCAGCAGCAGGACATTAGGTCCTGGACCACACTGAGACACACATCTCCTCATTTCCTCTCTCACTTTCTTCACAGACAGACTGAGCAGGTCTGGGTTCTCACTATTGTCAAACGATTCCCTCTCCACGTTTTAAAACCTGAACTGTTTTTAGGCCCATCATCAAGTTTGTAAGCTTTGTTTTTTTGTCATCACTTTTTCCAAACAGCATGATTATGAAGTCTGTAAAATAAAGAAATGCACATAGTCCAAACATATTGTAAATACAATGTTAGTGTGTTATTATTGTCTCTTACCTTTAGATGAACCAAAAGTAGTTTTGATTCCTGAGAAATTAGTATTCAATTAGTTTATTGTACAGAAAATACAAGTTAGGTATGTTTAATGGCTGCTCTTACCAGCTTCTATAACAGGTGTAACAGCTGATCCTTCTTTCTTCTTAGTGGCTGTTGCAGACTCAGCGTCCTCAAAAGGTTCATAGAGCAGATGAGTCCCATTCTTTTCTTTCACAATTTGAATTATTCTTGATAGCAACTGTTTTCGTTTGATATGTGATCTTTCGTCCAATCCAGTTATATTCATCCAAAGAGATTGATGTTTACACTTGCTGATTATGTCCCTTAAATGTGGGACCTCGTTTGTGTACTTTTGCATGGGCTCGAAGACTTTTCATTGGTAGTGGAGCAGCTATAAGACATCACTATAAGACAACGGTCAAAGGCCTGATCACCGAACCTCTCCAGGACTGACTCTAGTCTGGTTTTGTGTTGCTCAGTGAAGTCTTCAGGCTGTAGGACCAGTACAAACACATGAGGACCAAGGCCACAAGCGTCTGCTATCTCTGAGACTAACTCTGTGAGTCTGTCTGCAGTCAGGTCAGGCTGGAGCAGGTCTGGAGAGTTGATGACACATATTTTCTTTTCATGAAGTTCTCCACTTTCACTCACTAGAGTTTCAGGTTCTTTATTCCTATCAAACTTGGTCTCTTTCAGCAGCAGATTTCCCACAGAACTCCTCTGACTCCAGCTGTTTCCAAAGAGAACCACCCTCAGCTCAGACACTGAAATATAGGTAAAGCTTGTCAGTATAACTGTTCCTTTTCATAATTTAAACATGTCACACAACAAAACTTAAAAATGCAACATGGTCCTCCCTGTGTCTGGGTGGTTTCTAGCCTGATGTATCAGCAGGTTTCATGGTGCATTCATGTGCTCTGGGAAACTAGAAGGTACCTACATAACGATCGGACTTTCCATAATCAGTGCGTTCATGACATCAGCTGTAAAACACATGTGGAGCAGTGACACTAACGAAAATCTTGAGGTCTTCACTGCAATGTGGACATTTATATTCTACAAAAAATATAGAACAAGTGTTATACTGTATATGCCTGTGGACTCAAGCTACAGTTAGCAGGCTATTCTAAAGACGGCCAGTGTGTAGAGCTGTTCAAAACACCAGAGAGAAGCTAGTGTAATCGGCAGTTTTTTTAATAACACACAATATTTTTCGACTGTTGTTAGAAATGTGCAGCTGTTTTTCTGTGGCTCCAGCGTCTGGTTTTCAATTTATTTGTCCAAAAAAGAGTGAAGTACTGCACATTTGCATCTTCCGGCCGCTTCCGGCATATGCTTGCATGGATTACCTAGACTGGGTAGGTACTTTGCTCAACAGCAAAAATGCTTGTATGTCGCAAGTCAAATGAGGTGTTTTGAGTACGGAAAAATTGCGTCATTTCTAGAAAGTTATCTCTTAATTACGAGAAGGAGGAGTCCTGAGTATTTCTTTTACATCAGAATATTCCGATTGGCGCTTGCATGAACATTTATTCTTAATTGTTATTTTTATTAAACGGAGTATGAGTATTTTCTTTTTTGTAGGTGTTGACGTGGCTGTGTGCAGTCGGGTTATTGCTAACGGTTTATTAGCTGCCTGTAAACGTGATGATAGACATGTCTGTGGTTTCTGTGCTGCAAATGAACAAACTGTAAGTTAATATTTAACAGCAAACTTGTGGAACTACAAACAGACGCTTAGATTTGTCGTCACCGCTGATTGGACAATTGTTTTTCAAGCTTGATTCAAGCAGCAACAAACTCTAACATTTCTGACCACTGGCTGGAGTGAAATAAAATGAACACTAAATCAGGCATTAAAATGTCCCAATATATGTAAATTTTAACCAAAAATAGACTGCAAAATAAAATCATAAGAATTTTTCTTGCATTAAGAGGCCCAAAAGTAAATCTGCTTTTTTTTTCTGTAGAAAAGTTGTATTGTACATTGCAAAAAGGAAAACATAATTTAGGTAAAATTACTTGAATTAAGCATATTCATCTTAAAAGACTCATTTTAAGATTTTAACCAAATCTTAATAAGATTACTTGACTTGTTTTAAGCTATTCTATCCTGATTTAACTTATTTAGAGATAAAAACTTATTTAAAAGTAGATTTGTTTTAATTAGGTCTGGGCGATATGGTCAAAAATTAACATTGTGTGCGTGTAAACTTTTGCCCTTTCAGCACCCACGTTCGAGTCCCGCTTTTTTTTTTTTACAAATATCTACTCCACCTCTCATACATTCTCTTCTCCAGTAGTAAACTGCTTAGTTTTAGTCACACATGGTCAATACAATACAGACACAGCTCCAGCTTTTCTCCTCCTGACCTCTGACCTGTCCTCTGCTCCTCTTACACACATGAAGCACGCACTCACACAAACACATAAAGCGCGTTCTGGCCACTGTTCTGACCCACAAAGACAAACTTGTGTCTGAATCTTTTGTCTAGTTTTGTGTGGAAATACGCTCCACTCCGCCACGGTGATTCGCGTGTATAATTCTACTGAAGTGTTTGTTCATAAGCCGTTTTTGCTCGTAACTCCGAGAATATACAACAGACTTACTTGAAACAAAGTTTGACTGAGAGCTTATGGGATGTGGAACGTGTTTTTGCGCTCCAAAATGTCTTTGAGTATGCGCTGTGTGCTGTGAATCACACAATAGATGAGGCAGCAGCTGGCTCCGCTCCTCCCATCACTGTGCGCACATTCGCCTGCTGCAGCTGTATGGGCCTCTCTCTCTTTCTCTCTCTCTCTCTGTCGGTCTGTCTCTCTGTCTCTCTTCAACCACGGAGGCCACCGGCCCAAAAGTCATGCGGCCATGGGGAAACGTCCCGGCGCTCCCGATTAGCCAGCACGCCCTTGCTCCTCTCTGTGTGCAGGTCTCCAACTCGGCTCCGCCACTGCAGGCCGCGCCTATAAATGAGTGGAAACTGAACCGCTCTCTCTCTCTCACTCGCAGGACACCTAGGTCCACGACAGCTCACCTGGGCCCTGCTCCACGCAGCCACGCCAACCCGCCGCACCTTTTTACACGCACCTCAACACCATACATTACACCAGAGGTTCTCAAAATAGGTGCCGTGACGTGAGTCCAGTGGTGCCGCGGGAAATTGTTTAGTCTGATAGAATTTTTCAAATAAAGACTTTTGAATATAGACCAGCAGTTGCGAACACCCAGAGCGCTCTTTGCCTCGCTCAAAAACATTTACGTTCTGACAGCGTTTCTTTTTTCCTCTCTCCCATCTTCACTAAAGAGGCTGCGTGTGTCTGTGTCATATCAGAGTTTATTAGCAACAGATTGTGTCTTAAAGACCAGCGATATTCTACGAAACTGGAGCTTCGTATTGATGCCTCATTTGTACAAATCTGTCATATATTTGCGGAGAAAAGGTCTGAAACAAATAGTGATATAAAACATACGAGAATAGAAACTTGATGCGCCGCGTAACGGCGCAACGCGGAAATCGTCAAAGTGATCTCTGGAGCTTTTACATTTGCAAGAATGTTTCATAAAACAGAAGTCCTGTCCTGACAAATGTTTGTGCAACAGCAGTGTTTTCTCCGCTTTGATCTCACAGGGCAGCCTCGTCTCATTGAAGGTTCTGAACGCTGGTTTACAGGGGCGGACATAGATTGGGGCCCCATGAGAGCTTCTGATTTAAAATGATTTTAAAACAAGCTTTATACCTTTTTATTAATAATAATAATAATAATAATAATAATAATAATAATAATAATAATAATAATAATAATAATAATAATAATAATATAATATACAGAATATCACACTGAATTTAATAACATTTTCCTGTGGTGTTTGGTGGAAGTTTTTGAAATGAAATCTAAATAAGTGTGCACTTTAAAAAAAAAACAACAAACACCCTATTTACAGTAAAATACAACGCGAAATTGTAATTGGGTGCCTCGGCTTAGGGCAAGAACGCTTAGGGGTGCCCCAGTGCTGAAAAGTTTGAGAACCTCTGCATTACACCACACAGGTTTTCATACTGACTCACACTCACACAACACACACCTCAGCACACTCTTCATACACTGGCCACAGCAATACATTTATAATTTTCAATAAAAGAACCCACCAAAGGCATTATAACTTTGTTGTGTGTCTCCCCACTCTTTTGTTGCAGCTCTTTGAGCCTAGGTCGTAACAAGCACAATCCAAAAGAGACTTCAAAGAAGAAGCCCAAAGTTGCTATAAAAAGATTTAAATTTGGCAACTCTGGGACTAAGAGTAATAGATTGGAAAAATAATCTATGTATTTGTACAGACAGATGCAGCAAAAAGAGAAAAGGAAATCACAATATGACGATTTCATCAAAAAACAGATTGTCATAGAGATGAGCTCACGGACCTAATTTTAAGCCATAATTGTTTGAATCAAGAATCCATTTGGGTAGCACTTTATATTAACTGCACAATATTAGGCCTTAATTAAAGATTAAAAAAGCATTTATAAAAATAAGATCATATTAATAAATGTTTTATTAAGCCTTATAAATCACAATTTTATATTTGTATTTTGAGTCTTCTGACAACCTCATCTCAGTAAAAAAAAAAAGTCCAGACATAGGCTTGTTGAAATCTAAACAAACTGATTATTCTAAGCACAAAAGTATAATAAAAACAACAATCTGTTGCAGCTCTAATTCATTGTGATTGTAACTTTATTTGCTTTTGTTTATGTTTTCAGCCTCACTATTGAAGAGGAAGGATGGCAGGCGGATGGAAGAGAAGAAACTGGGCTCTTGGCAGGTCGAGGTATTTTTTATGGTGCACACTATAAGACTATTTACTCTTCCAAAAACTTTAATAATATAATAATACATTATATTTGTACAGCACTTTTCATAAAGTGCAAATGTATTTTTTGTTCTCGTGGTTCAAGAATTGTAAAATGTAAAGATTCTTCTCACGGTAACTAACAATGAAATTTAGTTGATAATAATTTCTAAAACTTTTTCTCATTTGAATCTTCTGAATTAACTTTTTGTTACTTGGTTTATAGAATATAGCTATTTTAATGACCAAACAATTGCATTTGAACTCTTACGTTTGTTAAAAAAATGTGGAAGGAGAAAACTTGAGTGAATTAATACAAATCATGTAATCATTTTTTGCTTTATTTTTTCCAAGACAGATTTAATGAATGTGTGCAAAAATTCTAATTATGGAAGTTTAAAAATAAATCAAATGATTCTGTAACAATAGTATGGAATTTTTACTTTTAGACCTTGAAAAGTGTTGTTTTTGAGTGTTGAGTCTTACACATAAGTGAACCATCTTACAACAGCAGCTTCTAGTTTTATTACTGAGAACCTAAGTGGGGCCAAAGTGGGTTTTATGTGATGATTTTAAGTTGGGCTCCACATTAACTAATGTAGACTACAGGTAAAGTCCATATGGGCAAACTCGCGTGGTGCCACCATGAAAACCGCAGACAAACCCACTTTTTACCCACTTGAGCAAACCCACTTTAAACCCACATGGGCTAATTTAGATGGGCCAATGCTGACCAACCCACTTTCTACCCACATGGGCAGACCCAGTTGGGCCCCACATGTAACCCATGTGGGACCCAAGTTAGCCCACGTGGGCAACCCATCCGGGCCTCCGTGGAACCCGCGGACAACCTCAGTTCTAGCCCATGTCCACAGCCCAGTTACAGCCCACGCCCACAGCCCAGCTCAAAACCCATGTGGGGCCCACGTTACATTGCTGGCTGGGTGGCATTAAATTATGCAAATGACCTGTTTCTGAAGAGACATTTTATATTCATTATAACAATGACTTGTGCAACTTAACATTTTTATCAAAACATTATTGAGTGTACTAGACCACATGGACACAACTGTTGATTGCTGTTTAGTTATTTAACAATCTATGCTAAAATTAACATATAATATGAGTCCAATGTAAGTCCAATAATCAAAGTGTGTAGGAGAAAAGTATTTATAAAAGGCCCAGGTCCCTGTGAGTTTGAATTACTTTAGAAACCTCGATAGTGGATGCTACAAGTTAACTGTTATTTTTAGGTCAAGGTCTTAAACAATAAACAACACAAAATGACTGTAAAATTGTGCCAGAAAGGTCTTAGTTATTTACTAACAATTGTTCAAAATTTGTATTTGTCACTAGTTTCAGTAGTATATTATATATTTTATTTTTTTGACAACCACAAAAAGTCCAGACATGATCCTGTTGAAATCTAAACAAACTGATTATTCTAAACAATAAAAAGTTTAATAAAAACAACGGTCTGTTGCAGCTCTAATTCATTAAGATTGTAACTTATTTGCTTTGTTATGTTTTCAGCCTCACTATTGAAGAGGAAGGATGCCGGCGGATGGAAGAGAAGAAACTGGGCTCTTGGCAGGTCGAGGGTGAAACATCACAGTCATCATCATGAGTAAACCAACAGTTGTTTGTGTGCCCATATCGAGCACCTGGATGTCAATAAAGAATCAAAAAAAACTTTTTTAGTCATGTTATCTTTTTAAACTGTTTATGTCATTTTATGTTGTAATACGTACTGTTCACGTTCTATAATGTTGTGATGATGCACAAGAGTTTGTCTTCATAACATTGTTCTTAAATACTATTAAAATGTTTTGTCATTTCACATTTTCAGCCTAGTGAGTAGGCCCATTTACTTTTGGTAATAAAAAAAAATTATTTAAATAATATTCATTTTACAGGATTCGTACAGATTGTATTTTATAATTTTCCATGACTTTTCCAAAACAATTGTCAACATTTTCATGACCGATTCACACAACTTAATTACACATCAATTGGGCTTAAATATTGTTTTCATTAACTTAAGTCAGAAATATATTAATTTCACAGATTTATAAACTTACATAACAGTAGGCCTATAGCCCAATTACAACAGGAACTGCTCGTGCTTTTTCTTTGTCCTATCAAACAAGAGTGGACTGTGTCAAGCAAACTATCCCAAATCGGAGTATTGTTCAGGCTCCAGACTAACTTTTTGGGAACCATTCCGAATTCTTCTCATATAATCGGCTAGATTAAAAAGTAAAAAAAATATATAGTGGTAAGATTTGAAAGTATGTAATTTGTGACGTAATTTCAGTGCTTTTCTTTAATATAGCTACAGTTTATAGAACCCTTCTAAATAAGGCTTTATTTATTTTTTTTGCCCATTTTACATTTCTGTGACATCTTTATACCTAATTAAAGGCATTTGAATAAAATATGTGGTTATATACTAAACTTACTTAATCTAGAGTCCTAAATAAAACTTTTCATTTGTATTTGACGACAACTAGAGAGACAGAGAGAGTTTATATTTGTGTTTGTGTGACAGAGGCAGGTTAAATCAGGTGGAATACAGCAGAACATCAGATTAGCTGTGTAGCTTCCCACTATCTGGAGAATATTTTGATGTTTTGTGAATGCAACTTATTGTTACAACATAAAAAAACAAAAAACAAAAAAAAACATTTTAGATTTATGAAGATTGACTTTCTCTGAAAAAATACAACATGTTAATCCTGAACTGCGTCAATCACAGCCTCGACATTCATAAAGATGTTTGACACTTTGAACAACTTTAACATTAAAAGAAGTTCCTTATTCTGTATTTATTTTATGGGAAAGTAATGTGTCAAATGTAGTTATTTTGATGTATTTCTGTGTAAAAGTTCATAATGTGATGTTTGAATAATAAAATCTAATTTGTGCACTGGTGTTTAATATACTTTAATAAATGTGTTATAATGCAAAATAAGACTACACTTTAGATAAGCTCACTCTAGTTACTTTATTAACAATTAATAGATGCTTTATAATAACCTGTTTTACTTAACAAAGGTTTTATAAAGCATCTATTAACTGTTAACAAACATGGAGATCGTGTGCTGGTGTTTGGTAATAAACAGTGACTAAGTAATTAATTGTCTACAAATGTTTGTTAAGGCTTAATAGATATTATTTATTACATATTAATAAACTGTTTATTAAATGCACAGCGTTTTTAAGCATTTACTAATGCAGTCTTTATAAATGATTTATAAGGCTTTATAAAGCATTCATTAACTTTTTTTATAATGTTTTTTAATCATTACTTAATGCTTTATTAAGGCTTAATAGTGTGCAGTTAAGAGAAGAGAACTTGAAACTAGCATTTTCTGCTCAAAACAACTAGGTTAGTCAAATTAACTTACTGCACTGGCAGATTATTTTTCTTGAAATAAGACATTTTATATCAATAATAATTTTTTATTTTTATATCATAATAATTATTTATTTATTATTATTATTTTTTTTTTTTTCTAAAGGCCTTTTTTGCAGTGTATTAATGCATCCAACCCCTTTCCCCCTGGACTCATACTGATGACTTCAGATGTGTCACACAAACTCAAACAGACTGTAAACTCTGAATAAAGCATAAAGTGATCAATATATTCAAATGCAGAAACAAAAGAGTCTGCATATAGTTACACCAAAGACTGCCAAGAATAATTGTGCAGCTGTTTCACACAGTCACAAAGCAGTGCACATAGAACAACTTAAAATATTTATTTGCACAGTGTGTGCAGCATGAGGATGTAAACACAATTCAATATGGATTTTAAAAAAATAATCAACAAAATCATAGAGTGTAATTACTTACTGTTAGGTGGTAAAAATGGTAAACTATTGCTGCGTTTCCGTGATGTGCCTGAAAAATACATACTGTAAGTAAAACAAATAAAAATAAATATACACTCACAAAATATCTACAAATTTATGACATAAGAATTACTACCAAATGTGTTGATTCAGTTTGAAGCTTTTCAGAGTGTTTTGAGTGTAGCATGTACTAACCAGGTTCAGCAGACATTATGTCAGACTTCACTCCTGCGCATCTGGAAAAAAAAAAAAAGTATCTTCAGTTTCTTAATTTAAAAGATAGACTAATTTGATTTGATCTGTCTATTGAAACATTTTAACTTGGTTTAATAAGTCAAATAACATTTTCTCACTGACTGAAGTCTTAGTGTCTCATAATCCAGAAGTGAAAGCATAATGATAATGATACGTGTTAGTTAACACACACACACACTCACCTCTGCCCACTGTTTCCTCCTCCAGGTGTGGCTCTTTTGCATTATTCAGGGTTCCTTCTCTAGTAACAACCCTGGACACTCCCATTCAAAGTTTAAAGGTCAACAAGAGCTTCAAAGGACAGCTCAGACAAGTCAGAGCTTCAGACGTTTTTCTACACACAAACAAATGAGTCCTAAACGATGGTTGTTCAAGAGTTGCATAAAGCCATCTAAGATGATATTTTGAATCTAATCTGAAATGTGTTATAAAGACGCTGTTTAATAACACCATCATGTTCTGGGAATTGTATTGTAGTTATCTTGTGGCACACAACAGTATGTTTTATTATCGTCACATTTATTGTGATCATTTTACTAACTGCATATCTCTGAGTCAAAGTCCAGCATTAAACGTGTCAATCATTTCTTTAACCCTTTTGTCTTTTTGTGGAGTTTTTCACTTTTAAATTGTCCTCCATTGCTACAGTTTTAGAAATATTTCAATTATTATTATTATTATTATTATTATTATTATTATTTTTTTTTTTTTTTTTTTTTTTTTTTTTTTTTTTTTTTAAGAATAAAATTCACATTTCTATAAATATTGGCCATTTTGTGTCACATTTTCACCACCTTTATAAGTCTGTACAAAAAATAAAACTTTTAAGATTTTCAAATGTATCAAAATGATAAAATGTATTTTTGGTCAGAAGTGGGTTAACAGCAAAAAAAAAAAAAGTTGTACAGTCATCACAAAAAAAGAGTAAAAGGCTAATTTAACAGGAGATTAGGAACTTTTTTCAAACGAGACACAAGGGTTACAGTAATGTAGAAGCCTAAATATAGCTTTTCCAAATGGACAGATTGATCAAGTGATTAATGACGGGTTTATGGAGATTTTGACACAATATTTATATGTCAAGTTTTTAGATTTTCAATTAAAAAAATGTAAATTAAAGCAAAGCACTTACACACGTGTGTAATATTTTCTATGTTCCATTATTTATTTTAAGACGTAATGTCTAGATTACGTGTGAAAGAAATGTATATATATATATAAAATTAAAAAAAATCAAGTAAAAACATTGTATTTTGCTGATTAGTGCTCAGTCACACAAATAGAAGTTGTCACAAAACCCAACTCATTTAGGATGTGTGAAATATCTATTTTAATCCATTTTAAAGTTTTATTTATGACACTATCTAGTCAATAACTCTTTATGCCTTTGAATGATCTGTGGAATCTATTAAAAGTGATGCCCTATATACAGTTTGAATGAAGCCAATAAACAGTGATAACTTATGTTATGGATATATACTGTATTACACATTGACTTCCTATGTCCATGTGTCTGTGTTCTGTACATTTGTAGGTCCAAAGAAAATGTCTGAAGTAGGTCATAAAAGAAATAATAAACTTTGAACTTTTATAGAGTAAATTCTATAAACCATAAAATGATAAGGAGGACTGATCCAGAGGAACAGAGTCCAGTCCAGTTTGTTTGTCTCTTCAGATGTGAGAAAAATGACTCTTGGATATATCATAGACGTAACAAGCAATTTCATCCTAAATTTAGCTTGTAAATCTCTCATTTTACAAACAAAAGTAATACAAGTTTAACTTTATTTGGTTAAAATAACTGTGAATTGTGAGTTATTCAATAAACAATGAAAAAGTTTGTGGTTTAACAATGTTTTTCTAATGTATTTTTTCACTTCAAAAACGCTTGTTGAAACGATGAGACTTAAGCAATTATTCAAAATGGGCGGGGCTTATGTTTAAATTTTGTTTAAAAAAAATAGTAAAGACCTTAAAGTTATTTTTTTTAAATAAAAAATGGATTTTTTATTTTAGTTTTCTCTAAATATAAAAACATTTATTTGCAAAAGTACTCATCTGGCGCCACTTTTTGAATTTGCGTGGTGCAATGGTGCGTTCACACCGGACAGCTTATTTGTGTCCGAATTCGCCTAAACGCGTGTAAAATTTTGCCGGTTATTTATGCTGTTGACGCCTCAATAAGCTTCCAATCTGCTCTGACGTGCGTCAAAAAGACACTTTTAACGCCCAAAGCACTTCCTCTAGCTCCTGCTTGTTTGCTCGCTTTGTTTTGCTTGTAGACAGACCACATTGAGAGAGAGAAGGAGAGAGAGATAGAGGCTTGTTGCATTTATAAAACGGAGCTTACCCAATCGCACAACTTTCTCCTCCTCCAGACAGTGTCCTTTTGCTGTCTCCATCCTCCTCGGCTCCTCCCGTTGTACAGCAGGTTTAAACACGGCACCAGGCATTTTTAATACATCCATGTGAGGCGTTGTAAGTCCAGATCATGTTCGTGTTTGCCGTGTCTCCAGATTTTCAAAGAAACGAACGGCCAAGTCTTTGAAAAAAACAAGCAACCTTTTTGTTAAAAAAGTGATTAAAAGACTTCAATGAACAGTCCTCCTTTCCTCTTGGTGTGTGTGGAAAACAGCATGTGGCGTATCACAGGAGTGGAGTCTCTGATTGGCTGACGCCGACTTCCAAGGCGTGAAAGATGGATTTTCCCAACTCCTGCGGTGGATGCAGCTCCGGGTAACGAGCCCGAGAATAGTCCAGCGCTTCCTTCAAGAGTGGAGCACTGGGACCGCGTACATGCAGAGCCTTTCCACCCTTAAAAAATCAAATGTGCGGTCCTTTCCCGCCCACGACGATGAGGCAAAAGCCTCTCGCAGGTTCAGTGTTGAGACTCTGAGGGAGAACGAGCCGTGAAACTGTTACCTGGAGCCGTTATGCGCGTATGTGTGAGCAGGGATGCAGGGGAACAACCTTTACTGACCGCGGTGAGGAGAGGGAGTTTCACATTGGGTTTTGGCTCCACAGTTACCGCGGTAGCATCCTCTAATGTAACCGACCGCGTAAGCTTTGTGTGGGAGCTGCTCTGGAGGTGCCGTACTTCCCAGAGCAGTTCTCCGCATACGAAGCTCACGCGGGCGGTTAACATCCAGGGGAGGGACCGCTGTAGCCGTGGAGGTTAATACGTGAAACTCCCTCCTCGGGCCGGATTGTACAGTTGTGCAGGGTAGGTTGAAACGGGTCATGTTAGATTCCTGGAGTTGCACTTTCACGCCACTTTCTTCTCTGACCAGGGCTGCGCCATAGTCAGGATCTGTCTCGCCCTCTCTCTCTGTCTCTCTCTCTCTGTGTCTCTCTCTCTTCTCTCTCTGTCTCTCTCTCTCTGTGTCTCTCTCTCTGTCTCTCTCTCTCTCTCTCTGTCTCTCTCTCTCTCTGTCTGTCCTCTCTCTCTCTCTCTCTCTCTCTCTCTGTCTCTCTATATATAACAAAAAAGGGAAATAAATGTAAAAAATGCTACAAACTAATATTTTTACTACCATAGACAAAATGACAAGTAAAAAAATCTTAGTTACCTAATGTAACTGTAGTTCTATGAGTATGTGCTACGCCCAGGGCTGCATTAAAAAATTTTGGGCCCCGGGGCTTTGTAAATTCAGGGGCCCCTTTCATCAGCCACGCATAAACATTTTGAGGGGCAAGTGCTCTGTGGAAAAAAAAAATAAAACAAAATGTTTTTGTTTAAAGGAGCATGGCGTAAGTTGCAAAGGTTTTGAACAAGGGCGCCATCTTTGGCGTTTTGTGGCACTGCACCCTCCCTACTATCAGCAGCTGAAGACGTATTTTACGGCTGAAAAGATTCTTTTGACACATCGTTATTTTCTGCTAAATGTTTTCTGACTTAAGAAGACAAAGGTTTTTGTATGAAAAAGTAAATGCTGGCTATTTTATGTTCTTTTTGACTGAATGATCAGTTTACAAACTCCAAAAGTTACACAAGAAAAGATTATTGAGAGTTTGAGGAAAAGCCTTGTTTTAGCGTGAGAGAAAATTGTAAACAAGCTTTTTACAGGCCTCATTTGTCATAAACTAAATGCTCAATGGCAATTTATTACTCTAATAAAACATAAACCTTACCAAGACAAACAGCTAAGCGCTAAGCTACTAAATCTGTGTCTAAATGTGCGATGTACTTGGACAGGCCTGAGAGTCTTACCTTCTAATGAAAATAATCACCAGATGAACCTCTTATTGATCTCCAGCACAATTCCTCTTTCTCAAAAACATGTCCAAGTGCTCCTCGTCCTGCAGTCGGCTTCATGCCATGCCGTTACGGTGGGCTAGTTGTTTTGAATTCTTCCGTGTGTTACGGGGGTTCGGAAGCTAGATGGCAGTATTTACCAATGATTATTTATTTATTTTTCATTAAACAGCCTTTACAACAGCCGTCCATTGTATAAAACCGAGAGCTTTTGCTAAATAAATAGAAATAATGACGATAATCCAGTGAAGGAGGACTAGCGCGGGAAAATGCGACCCGCACCACTCACATTTATGAGCCTGTCTGCGCTTACAGAGGCAAACTCGGTAAGTTTACAAAACGTCATGGCGCACATCCAGGCAAGTGCCAATGGACGGTAATTTGATATATCGTAATATTGAACATTTTAACTTACGCAATGCACTTTAAACATAAAATAAATATGGTATTTACAAAAAAATATATGTATATCTATTTCAGAAGTGACTTTCTGATATGCGCAGTTTAACAAAATAGATTTACTATAAAAAGTGGGAAAAATAAGTGTTGGGGTCTAAGGTCCTCCTCAGGAGATTTTGGCTAAAATAGATGTAATTTCCTGTGATTTGGAGTATGTTTCAGCTCCTGCAGCTCCTAGTTTCAGCAGCTTTAGTTCAGAATAAAGGGCTATATTTTAGCCTTTATATCAGGGGTGGCGAACTGGTCAGAGGCCAAGAGCAAAAACTTTCAGCTGTCATCTTTGAAGAGCCACACCATGAATCAACCTGCTGCCACCACCAGGGGGCGAAATAATTTTTGATTGAATTACATTAGACACAGACACTGTAAGCCCTTTATTACATATGTTTTTAATATAACATGGTTTTGATGTAATTCAGGGGGTCTGGGGGAATTCTCACCCAGGAGATTTTTTTATTCTGTGCAATTTCCTGCTTTTGGTGAGTTTTAGATGTGATATTCTTATTATGTGATGTAATTTTACTATAATTAAAAAAGACTTGAGTCAGTTTATTAACAATTGCTGGGTTTCACATTCTAGAATTCTTGTCAGTTAAAGGGCAGGTTGGGGCAAGAGGCAGTTTTCCCTATTAGTAACACTGGACTTTGCCATTAAAAAAAAAAAAAAAAATTACATACTGTATTAAAAAAGTGGTGATTTCTAGGGTGACTGGACCCATTTAACTTTTACATTACAAAAATAAACACAATTCAAACAAACTGCATTTTGCCTGCCCCCAGTCTGATTGAAATAACATTGGCCTGTCGAATGTTGTGATGCCATTTGAAACCCAGCAATATAATTATTATCATATTCTAATATCAGTTTAAACATTTCATGTTAGATGGGCCCCTCCTTTAAAGGTCCTCATATTCCTTCAAACCGGCCCTGCTCTTCCCAGCGCAGACCGTGGAGAGGCACGGAGCCATTACGCAGCAGTGACAGTGAAGCAGGGGCTGTAGAGGCTCTCAAAACACCACAATTTTCACAATCTTGGACCAGGACGTCTGAACTCATGTTTAGTATCACTTTTAGATCTCGTGTGTTCTGGAACAATGAATGAAATGCTCCGCTATTTTCCCGCTAAATCGCCGTTCCGAGCCCCATAGAGTTGAATGGCATTTTTCAGTAAAGCCAAAACAACCACAACTTTGTGAATATAAGGCCTATCTTTGTGAAATAAAGTGTGTGAAAGCTTGTGAGTAGTAAAGTGTCACTGTGTGCTTCAAAACACACACAGGGCCCAGGATTTTGATGTTTTGGCTTAATTAGGCGAGATCAGTTTAGTTACGAGCAGCAGCTTTACGCACGTCTCTCTCTCCCGCGTCAGGTGCCAGTGATGACGATCTGGAAGACTGACAGAGAGAGAGAGAGAGGAGAGAGAAAGAGAGAGCGCGCAGTGCTGGAGTGGCACGTTTGAAAGCGACTTGCGACAAATTTGAGAAACGGAAGGGGCCTATTTCATCAGCGTATGGCCCAACTGTATTTAAAAAAAAACATCCGTGCGCATGGCCCTTTGCGCTCCTGGGCCCCGGGGCTGAAGCCCCGGTAAGCCCGTGCATTAATACGGGGTAGGCTACGCCCTCTACGGGCTTCGCTATTGGCTAACACTCGAGGCAGCGCCTCGCACCTGAAGATCAAACAATGTACCGCTCCAATCATGGGGACGTGGTTCCCCCACTGGCCGTATATAAGGCCCTGTCCACTATCGCTCGCCCTTCTTGAACTCAAGCACAGTGGAAGACATGCCTGCTGGGCCTGCAGGTAGAGGGCTACGCACATACTCATAGAACTACAGTTACATTAGGTAACTAAGATTTCTATGTCGTATGTGCTACGCCGTAGGATCAATGTACTCCCAGCAGGCATGCACGATTGGAGCGCACCCGCAAACCTACTTCGTACCAAGTACAGAGAGGCAGCGGGCGAGGTTGAGACCGGATGGAGAGAAAGGCACATAGTCCTGCCCGGACCTGCCGGAACCACCCGCATGAAAAGGAAACAAAGGTGATGAAAGGCCGCCTCTCCCAAGAGCGCCAAGCCACCACAAGAAGAGCATCCAGAAGGAGTGCTATTGCATTGATGAACTGGTCGCCTCTCCCAAGAGCACCAGGACACCACAACAAGAGTATCCAGAAGGAGTACGAACGAAGGTGAACAGGCCGCCTCTCCAAGAGCGCCAAGAACACCCAGGCAAAAACCTCCAGAAGAAGACGCTGAGACTGGAAGCAATGCGCAGGTCGCCTCTCCAAAAAGCGCCTGAGGCACATCGCCAACGAAGAGGAAAGTCCTTAGGCCGTCCCTCATGTCGACTCATGCGGCCCGTGAGAGAGGACCAAATGAGTCACCGACCGCACCGTCACATCCAACAGATATGACTGCACAAACGTCGACAAGGAGGACCAGGAGGTTGCCAGACAGATCTCCTCTAGGGGCACCCCTCTAAGAGTAGCTGAAAAGGTGGCCACACACCAGGTAAGACGAGCTCTGACGAGTGCAGGAGGGGAACGCCCCTCTGCCTCGTCAGTCATGTGACCCGCCTGGCACACCCAGTGGGCTAAGCGCTGCGAAGAGAGAGCAGTGCCTCGATCCTTCGCATCAAAACCCACAAATAACTGGTCAGATACCTGAAGCCAGCCGTGCAGTGCAGGAAGCGGCGAAATGCCCTGACCGGACATGACAGGTGACACCGTTCACCCTCCGCTGACGCATGTGGGGGATGACAACGCTGTCCCAAGCGGATGACCCTAGACATCCTAGGCTGGAAAGCCTGGTTCGGCCAAACTCCACCAAGCCTCCATCACCGCTGAAGAACATGCAAGAAGGGTGGATGGAGAGGACGCATAATTCCCTTGCCCTCTTGGCAGAGGCGATCACCAAAAACGTCTTAAACGATAAGCAGC